>NW_020868505.1:390686-425115 GCF_003789085.1 Penaeus vannamei | reverse complement strand
GAAGCAATATTGCTTGGACTTGCTTTTAAGGACATTTTGACTCGGGAATCCAGCAGTGCCGGAATATGCAGCTAACTTTGGCTATGTGTGACTATTTTATCCGCTTTGTACTGGTATCGCCTACTGGATATGTCTTCCGTTCGGCGTTGTCACTAGGTAGGGAATTCTATATAGCAATTTCTGTTGGAATTGATACATTCTGTTGCCATAAACTAATAGTAGAATGTTTAAGTGTCTGCCTAAGAGTTCAACTCGAGTATACCTGCTTCCTTATTTTTGAAGTCTGCTCGAGACGTTGTCTGATGTTATTTAAGTCGCATTAAAAAGGACAATAAATGAAACTGAAATTGTACTACATAAATATATGATGATTGAGATACAACTATGCGATGAAGTCTAACCGAGAAGGCGATTTATTTAGTAATTGATGCAGATTGTAATTTTAAATATGTATTACTTCCTGTCACTATGAAGTTTACTTGATTATAAAGTATTGATTAACATGTCATTTCTCTCTTCAGCAAGTTTGACCTCTTTCTAAAACGAAAAGTTTTATTTATACCAATTATATGTATAATTTTGTTTGTTATTTTCATCATCCTTATTATGGTTATTATTTTACTGATATTAGTAATCATAGTAGTACAGATAATATCCAAGGCTATATTCACTCTTATCTTTCTTTTTACTTCCAGACGATAACACACAAGAGTTTTTGTTTTGAAAGAGTGCTAACCTCAGGACAGCTGAAAAATGAGGACACTGTCGGGCTGTGGAACCGTTTCCTGGAATTTGAGTGCAATGTTGGTGATCTTGCGTCGATTGTCAAGGTTGAGAAGAGAAGAGCTCATGTTTTGCAGAAGGTAAGTCCCCCGCCACCAGTAAATATTAGAGAAACTGCATATCGTTTGTTTATTTGTCTCCTTATTTATGGATGTAGCTCTATATGTACATGCAGTGTTGTTCAGAGTTGTTTCAGCCTTCGAGTTTGTGATATTTTTAAAACATTCAGGTGTTATTAGTTTTTATGCTTTAAATATAATATAGATATATATATATAATATTATTATATATATAAGATGTATATAATAAGTATTGTTTTAATTATATATACAATATGTATTGTATATAAATATATCAATATATATATATATAGTAATACTTATATATAAGTAATGTATGTATAGGAATATTATAGTAATATTATGTTATATAATATTGTATTGTATGTATATATATATATTATATATAAATATATATATCATATGTATGTATTTATTTAGTAATCGTTTTAATATATATATGTATGTATGTTTATATATATATATATTATATATATTAAATTATATATAAATATTATATAAGTATGTAGTTATTAGTATTAGGTATGCTATTTAATTGTATATTTAATATATATGATTATGTATAAGTATATATATGTGTATGTATTATATATATATATATATATATATCATATATATTATTATTATATATATATAATAATGTATGTAAATATATATATACAGTATCGAACAAATTATAATATCATTTATCTTTCATAGTATAATCTGTTATATTCTATGGATTTAGATTATAATAAATATATATTTTCCTTTCACTATACATATACACTCTAATATTATTACCTAGGTAAAGTGTACAATAATGTAAAATCATATATGTTCTAGCATGTGTTCTTGACAATAGTTATGGAGGTAGATAATGGCAGATTCAATACCCCTTTCTTGTAATCAGCGGTGCATGTACTTATTTGTCCCTAAATTCTCACTTCGGGTGGTTTTTATAAAATATCACGGTAGGTTTATGTTGGATAGGCGGGGTTATTTACATTTATTGTAATAATTGGTTTGGTTTATTTTCGTTTAATTGTTATTAATGATAGTGATTAGTAATTGATATAGTGCTATAATATATTATTTTTGCATGTATAATAGATAAAGTTTATTATTTTACTAGGATGTGTGTGTTATATTTATTATCTATTCTATATTTAATGGATATAATTTATCATTGGGTTTCGTTTAGAATATATTTACTTATTGTAATTATTGGTTATACATTTATAATTTATCATTTGCTATTATCGTATTATCAATTATTAGTTTTAAATATCATTATTCACTACATTTGCTATTATAAATAATCTTATGTTATTATATAGTTTATATTAAGACTTATTATCTTTCTCGTTTTCTGATATATTAAATTTGATGGTATATATTAATCTTCTTATACATACGCTCTATCTATACATTATTATCATATATAAATCTTATTGTATCAATCAATTCGTTATTATTATTGAAGGACTTAATCTTTTAATAGTATGCATCGTTTCTATAATTCATTACATGTATCAAATATATCTACAATCACTCGCTATAATCATTGTTTATCAATTTAATTTAATTAGTTATTATATATATTCAGAGATTATTATGTGAATTTCTTCTATTCATCACTATTCCTATTCTATTCTGCATCATATATTTGTAACTTAAATCATTATTACGCAGTTAATATGTAAACGATAAATCATCATTTCATTAATTTTTCATTCGTCTAAGCTGTTTGCAAATGACATGTATACTAGAGTTGAGGGTGGTGACGGTCATGATACTCAGCATATACTGACTTATTTGTAGCTCATTCTAGATTATACGTAAAGTAATAATTTTATTGTGTGTGTGTGTGTTACTCGTGTATTTATTCGGGGTGGTTTATTTGTCAATAAACTTTATTTAGTGGGTGATTATTCTTTTTACTATAAATCAGGTGATTTTAATTCGAGTGAGAGTGCTTTTTGACTTTAATTTTTCAACTTGAGGTATATATCTGTCGTTAGTAATGATTGTGTCTATTTTTTGTATTATATTTTTGCTGCTGTTTCTTTGTAAGATTGCTGTTATCAGTAATCATTAATATTGTTAATGATATGGATCCCGTCTGGAAGTAGGTGGCGGATGTATATGGTTGATAAATTAGAATAAGATTGTAGATGTTTTGTTTAACGGGGTGGATTTTAAAATAGGATAACATAAATAGCATGTTTATTGTTTAGGAAAAATATATTCTGGGCCTCGTATATCTTATCTAATAAACATTCATATCTATATATAGTTATAATATATATAATATAATATACTATATATATTTATTATATTATTGATATATATATGATCTATTATTTTGTTATCGTATAAAATATTTTTTATTTATATTATTATTATTATTATATTTGATGTCGATTTTAATGAGATTATATATTTTTACTTCATTGAACATAACACTTTTTTCATCCTCAGGCAAGGGGAAAGGGTCCTACGGATGTCTCAGCACGTATGAAGACTGTTCTGTATAATCATATTTAACATACCCGATATAGTACGTGATCTTATATTCGAAATATATAATAATTCACTGTAACTAGAAGTTTATGATGGTAGTTATTTTCTGGTTGGAATTTTATATTATTATTCATTTGTCTTGGTTTAGACTTATAATGTGATTATTGTATTTATGGTTAAGTGGCATATATCTTTTTTTGTATTTGGGAGGGAGGGATAGCGTGTGGACTCCTGATCATAAGCGGATAGTGCCAAGGGGGGGGGGTGGGTGAGAGGCACCAAGCTCTGTTATCGAGATATATAAGTGAACAATCAAGTAGTGCTTATTTCTTCGGATATATATGACTATTGGTAACAATAATATATATTCATCGTATTGTATATGCTTATGTATATATCCTATTAACTTGGAGATCAACTCAGATTTACACCTTTTTCCCTATATTTTCTGTCATATAATTCTCCTTCTATTTTTTTGTTGTATCGCTTGATACTATTTCTAGAATATAAGAAATATACCATGTGCTTGAGTTTATATATTTGCTCATGATACGCTGTAATTGTTATCTACTTCAAATACAAGCACGAGATTTGTGCCGGACAATGATGACAATAAATTGGGCTTATTCGCTTAATTGAATTCAGAAGATCTCACTGTCACCTATAGATTCGCATAACTCAAGTTAAAATATAGGGATAAATCGGTCCTCGCTGGGAATATCGATCGTAGATGTATGCCAAACGAGTTGTAGTGATTTGAAGAGTTGGTGGTTATTATAAGGTTATGAAACAAAATTAAATATAATGGTTTCTATGTGAATATAGAATGATAAGCTGAAAATTGTAACCTATTTTTATTGCACTGTATGTGACATTATACGGCTTGATTTTAAATAATTCTTGTAATAAGATATTATTAGTAAAATGACTTAATGTATATTTTTTTGTAAGAAAAATTCGGCCATTCTATATCTATTATATCTATGTATTATATTGCTAATTATTTACTATATACCGCTATATCTATATACTCTATTATTGATTTATCTTGATTACTACATAATATATATGTATGGTAGTATATATATATATTTTTTTTTTTGATTCTTTTTTTTTAATTTATTATAATTATAATATATTTAATTATTTATTACTAAAATTGAGATTGTTGTATAGTAATAATAAATAATGTAATGTATACCTTTATTATACTCTCCTATATATTAATAGTAACATATATATTAATTAATATACTATTAACATACTTGTAATGTATAGGTGCATATCTTTAGATCGCGTGTTAATATACTAAATGATATGTGGAGTTAACTATATAGGGGAAGGGAGCAAGTATATATGAATAAATGTTATTGTATTATATTTTATTATATATTATACCTATAATATAAGTGTCTAATATTGTTAATATTACCTCAGTAATTTATCTGTTATTATTATTTTTCTTTTATGTTAGTTGATAATTGGATTAATTACCTAATTGTATTACTTAATATTATTAATACATTATACTCAGTATTATTAATTCGGTAATGGTACAGTATTTAATAATAATTAATCCATTTATGTATGATATCGTATTAAAATTAATTTATTCTAATGTTATATTATAATTACCTATTATATATTATAATTATTCTGTTTATTTTCTATTCACTTCACTTAATTAGAGATTTACCTGTATAATTATAATTTTCTATCTACTTTTACCATAAATTACTATATATACTAGTATGCATTAATATATCATCTTTTAATATCAGATATTTTATTTTATATCATTAATAATTAAACTGATAGTGATGATCACAACACATAGTATCAGAAAACTTTCATATCATATATATATAAAAGCTCATCATATTAGTCCTGACAAAATCCGGGATAACATGGCAGTGAGAATATCATCGCTATATATGTATGTTACTATTTGATAATATCATGAAATAAAATAAAATAATTTAATGTACATTACTGAATGTGGGACTGGTGATCATATTTAATATCTATCTTGTATATTCGGTATTTATGTAATTATACCGTTGTATGATATCATAGTGTTTAGTTGGTGGATATATATTTTTATATTTATATTATTATTATGCGTATGATATGTAAGTTTAATTATTAAATTATATTATATATTTTTCATCTGTAGTGTTTATTTTTTTTTTGATTGTTATTTATAATTTAGTTATCATATGATATTTATAATTAATATATTCTTTTTATAGTGAATTTTATATAATTGTATAAAATTTTAATGTAGTATTTGTATAGATTTAAGTAATAAAATTATATATTATTTGCAGTATTATAGGTGATTTAATTATTTAGCATTAATAATATATTGATTATTGTCTTGTTATTTATATGATTTGATTTTATGTTATAGTCTAGTATAATGTAATTTATTTGTATGTTACATTCATAATATGTTGTTATAGTGTATTTATTATATATTGTTAATTACTATGTATGTTTAAATATTTACTATAAAATTTTTTGTGATGTTTACTATTATATAAATAATATTATGGGTTCTTCGGTTTATATATTTTGTTATATTGTGTTTATTATTTTATTTTTATTATTTTATTTATGTTATATATTTTAAGGTGTGGATTGGTAATATATTAATCCTATAATCTATGTATTGTATATTTAGTATTATATTCATATATATTTGTATAATAATTTTAAATATTATTATTTATTTAATAATAATTTTTATATAATTCATTAAATTATCATAATATTAATTTGTTACTTATATATTTTATAATTTTGTTATAGTTATGTTTAATTTTTAATAATATATATTATATATTATGATATTGTATATTGTACTGTATTAGATTTTAATATATAATTAAATATGTATATATATGATACATATATTAATTATTATTTAACTTATTTATATAATATTAAAATATATATAATATAATAAATATTATTTATTATATTAATATATATATAAATTATTTAATTATATATATTACTGTATGTTTGTTATATGTATATTTATATGTATGTTGATATGTAATTTTATATTTTTGTATTGATAATTATTTTGTAATTTAAGTTATAGAATATATTAATTAGTATATATATATATGTAGATGTTATTATATTATGTTATATAATTTATATTTAATAATATGATTAGTATATATATGATATTATATTTTTTTATATATATATATTATTATTATATATATATATTAATATATATATACAATATATGGTATGATATATAGTATGATTATTACAATTACATATTTTGTTATATATGAATAATGTATATGTTAATTATATATAATATTATATATGTATGTATGTATAATATAATTTAAATTATATTAAAATATATAATATTGTATATTAATGTATATTTATATTAAATAATATATTATTATATATATTATATTGTTAAATGTTATATATTATCAATATCATATATATATATAATTACATCTATTTAATTTATATAATATATTATAATATATATTATATATATAATATATTATAATATATTATTATAAATTTATAATTAAATAATTATATATTAAGAAAAACTATTTATATTTTGATGACGTCATATTAGTCTACATTATTATAGACATTTATTCGAATAATTATATTTTAATATTAATATGCTGTTAAGAGTTATTTGAAGTGGGCAAGGACAAAACAGCACATGATAGTTGATCGGTAAAGTTATTAATGGATATCTAATTACTGCAAAACATGAATATGATAGTAAAGTCTTTTATCCTATTGTTTTATATGGTCATTATAGTTTTAATATTTTATGTCGGTTGGATTTGTTCCCAAGTTGCTGAATTTGATATTCGTGGTAAATTTGCTATTACCGATAAATAAATTGAATGTATTATACTTATATGATTTATTATTTGTAGATTGCAAAGGGGTAATAGCTTAACATGTAGGTGAGTTGTTTTATGAAAATAGAATTATGGCTTAAAATAACCAAATGATTAAGGAATTTGTAATTATATTGACTTATCCCTCACCCTCAGAATTTATTCCTTTCCCTAGAGCAATTGCGATTTATTCCGGTGACAAATCTCTGAACACCTCAAACATGATCATCATACCAATGTTCCCGAGTGATTGTTCAATTTCCAGATTCTCAGGAAGCGATCTATGCATAGAACCCGATCATTCTCATCAGTAATGGATTACTAAGTTCAAGTACGCCAAGGCAATTTATCCTGGAGAACACCAGTCAAAGGGTACTGATATTTGCCTTCTTTTTGAATTGGTTTATTCAAGGAATTGGAATTGGCAATTGCCCGGTTAGCATCCGTTCTGTGTATACTGATTATTTAGAATAAAGCGATAATAATTTATTTTAATTTTTTGGAGTTAATCTATCATGTTTTGCTTTTTTTTTGCAAGATCTAGTTAGGTGACAAGACATCACTAGTGACCTCAATGTATTATATATATATTATTTTAAACTTTTAAACAGTTGAGTTTTCATCAGTCACTTATTTTAGACGAAATAATTCTTTTGTCTTTCATCTGATGGTATTTGGTAATAGACAGCGAATTTCTATTGAATTGAGTAGATGCAAGATTCATTGAAATTAATGGATATCTTGCTTCGTGTAGATCTTGTATAGTATTTCTAGATTTTTGTTTAATTCCCCTCAGAAATCATAATAGATTTAGCCAAAGTCTGTATGCCTTTTTTTTAATTTTACATTCTCGTCTTTTAAAGTAGTGTTCGATGGTGAAATGGCAACTTTTTTACAATGCTTCTTATGATTTTCATGCAATTCACACTGAACATTAATCCTGTGAATAGGTGTGCTTTCCCGCACCTCCTGCTTGTGTGCAACATCTGCTGTCCATGGCTGCCGCACCTTCATTGCTTCCGAGGCGCGCGGCTGTGTCAGCTCGATGCTTGGTTGGTACCTGCTTCAATGAAGGACTGGAAGCCTTCCTGAACTAGAGGGTAAGATTTATTGAATAGTATATATAGTAAGTATTAGTGTTACATTAGATTACGGATTTTCACACTACACATTGATAAGTTGGCTGGATGTCGCTTTATAATAATATTATAGATCAGTGAGATTCATAAAAGCGAAGGACAGTATATTTGATGTGCCCTGAAAGATTTCTCCCATTGTATTATTTTTATTTTACTATTTTCGAGAAATGGTGTCAGTTTCAGTGGGTCAGATGGTGCAATCTACTGAAGCCATGATGTCTGACCTGTTTGATAGTCTGCCAAGTCCGTGCACTGGGTGGGTTGACCCCAGTTGGAGACCGGAAGAGAAAACTGGTTCCTGTGACGATTCAGATGATTGAAGACGGGAATAAACCCATTTTAACAAGTGATATTTACAGAGCCAGACAACAGAAAAGAATGAAGTAAGAAATAAAGGATGTAATGTAATGAGTGAAAGTACACCATTTTGCTTTCGAAGTGCGATGTTTGTTAAGCCAATAATTTTTAGCTTTATTTAATTATTATTATTATTATTATTTTATTCATCTTGAATATATCAGTCTATCATGACTAGGAAACATATCCATCTCAACTTCAGCAAAGAAAACCAACTGAATATCAGTAAATGTGATTTTGAAATTGATTCGTGATAGTTATTCCTTTGTTGTTTGGAGGCTATACAAGCTTGTTTTAATTCCACAAATGATTGTTAAAAGAAATCAGCATTGCTTTTATTTTACAATTCTATTGATTCTTAGAATGTTTACAATGTGTCCATTGTATATTTATTCGTATCAAGACCATGACTTGTTGGTAAAAAGCATACCTCGAGCGGTTGTATATTCTTGGTATTTTGCGTAAATTCCAACATAAACCTAGTATGTATAATAAACAGAACAAGGAAATGAGGGCTGTTTAGATGTACTTTTTGACCATTACACTGTATATGTCAGATTTTTAAATGTTATTTTTAGAAATAAATCTGGTTTTATTCATAAGGTGTTCACTCAACACAGATGTAAATAAGAGGGGAGTTTATCAGCTCTAGGGAGGAAGTGGTGGATGGTGAACTTAGAATTTTTTCTATTTTGATCTATTACCTCTCAAACCACGCTACTCGGGAAATTACTCTTTCTTTGAAGACTCAAAGTTATCTCAATAAGGATGCTTTACGAGTACTCTATAGATGGAATGCTATTGCGACCAATATGAATAATCACAATGTATACATTGGCATATCATCAAACCCAGCATATCTCTTATATCAAGAACGGAGAGTAGTATCTATAATTATGTTATAATCGGCCTTTGACAATGATGCAAATAAGTAATAATTATAGTTATGATGTGCTAAGAATTATACACATGGAAATAATGGTGTGGTAATCCTAGTATACTTTTACCATTAACTATAAATTCAATTCATAATCGAAAATAAACAACTGACTAGGTGGTGAGATAGAAGGTTAAGGTACACATAAAGTCTCGAATCAGGTCATTTGATTAACCCTTATCGCTAAAAAGTGAGTGCACAACTCTATTATCTTTATATGTTATGGCTTTTTTATTGAATTAGACAGATAGTAGTGAAGTTAATCGAGATGTATTTGATTTCTAATTGTAGAAATGCAATCAATCATTATATATACTAGTCAAATTAATGATTACTATATATGTCTTTTAGAAGATAATGAACCATTACATCGGTTATAGATAAATTTACTCTTAATTAGTTGCATAGTGTCAACATTTTCTTCATGTAGGAAGAGGTAATACCAATGTACGGGTGGCTTGTTATTGGTTTTTTTAATAATCTTTCAATTTCTAGAGCTCTTTGATATTAGTAGTTATAACTACTATTTCTCATAGAACTAGCAATATTATGCGGGTCAATTATTTTCTCTTACAGTTGGATATTATGTTAAACTTGCTACACTACAATTTCTGATTGTATACACTCATCATAGTGCCAAATGACAGCAGGGCAGAGTAAGGTTGTAATTTTATATATTTGCTCACGTACTCTCTAAGAACTCTTTTATATATTTGCTGCTAGAGAATTTATGAGGTGTATTTGGATTAGCGGACGAATGAAAGTAAATCAGTAATGGTACCTTACAATCAGCACATGCATATCTATCTGTTAATAATTACTAGAAATACATGGTTAATCTGTTCTCTGAATGAACATTACGGAGATGAATTTATTGACTTTTTTTGAAAGATTTCTTAGATAGTAGATTGGAGTTTGCATATCAGATTACATTCTATTGTAATTCTTTTGAAGAGATATGCACTTGGGTCAGTACACTATTTTTGAACTGTTTTATGACTATAAAGAATCTATCACATCTAATCTTATTCCTGCAAGTAAATAATAAAAGTTTGAATCCTTTTTACTTGTTCTTTCTCAGTGGGGAGTGTCCTAATCCAATTTAGTAGAGGGAGTAGTGTTGAAGAGTTTAAATATGAAAACATATTTCATGATTTCCAGTGAAAATGTTTGCTCCTTTTAACCATTCTATAGGAACTAATCAGGGGAGTAGCAGTATTACGCAGATATGTAGTCAGTGTCATACTGTCGTAATGTTGACTCTAAACTCATATATCAATAATGAACGACCTCGCTCCTTGATTATACAAGGTACAAATTTAACAGAAAGGGAATAAGATTGAATGGGACTCTATGTAATTTATATAGCTTCTTCTAGAACTTTCTAGTGATTGAAGATATCTGGCAGAATATCTAGTCCGTTTGCTGTATATGAAAATATATGAAATATTATGATATGAACATTCTGCCCAAGGGATCTCTTTCTTGCATTGTCCGTTTCCATTGATTATATTGTGCAATGTAGATTTAAAAAAAAATCGTCATTTGAATGAACGCAGAATATAAACATGTAAGAAAAGGTTAATTCACAAATGACTCATTCTTGCTCGCTCCCTTTTGATTAATGTTGTTTTGGTCACTATTAATGTAAAAAAATCTTATTTTGTAAAAAGAATTGTTCAGACATAGGCAACATTAGGTATTTATACCTAGTTATTGTTTCATTTATAATGTCATTTAGATCGCTTTATTTTTGCTATTAAAGAAAGAATTATTTTTTTTTTTATTTTATTTTTTTATTTGTCATCTTTTGTAATCGACAAAACTAAAAGTGTTATTATGAAAAACAGTAGGGTTCCGATAAAACCTTAAGAGGTTATATGGATATGTCACCCAATGTATTCATATTCCAAAAATATAATACACGAGAAACTATCCTCCACTCCTGAGCAGAAGGTTCGAGATTAATCCTGAAGCAGAATAGTAACGAAAAAAAATAAGAATTACTTATTTTTGAATCGTCGTTGATCTTGTCATGGGTTCAATAAATACAACGCTAAATTGTTACCTTTATTTCCTTCATGGATGCTTATCCCATGGCCCTTATGACCAGGAGTACTAGGGAAGGTTGATAATTCTCCTGTTCTTTATTCCTGCTATTACCTAATTACCAGTTCTTCAGCGCGATATTTTAAATAACAAAATACATAAATGATTATGTCAAAATCTATTTTAGTATGGAACACAGCATTACATTTAAACTTCATTATGAAAATTTTAATATAGGTGATTACAAGTTTTGATATATGATCAGGAAACATATATTTACTTACAGTAAAAATATCATTCTCGTATATCATTTCTCATATTCTTCATATTTTGTTGGTTGTTAACATTATTATTTTATGTATTTATTTATATACTAATAGCCATATTATCACTACATAATAATAAAATAGATTAAGGTCTATAGACTATCTTAAGAATTAACTTATGCTCTGCTATAGGCACTACCAGTGTGAATAATAGTCCGACTATGGTACTAATGACGGTATATAGTGGCAAAAGGTTATCAAGACAAGAAGAGTATAAAGAATTCAGAAATAGAAATGTGGTTATTAGTCAAGCGATAGAAGGCAACATTCTCTAGCATTAGTTATGCGTAGTAGAAAACAGCGGAAAAGAGGGGAGCAAATGAAGTACGAACCCGAGACTAGTGTTTAACGTGAGGCTTAAGGGGTTACGCGCCGAAGTTGTGTTGATCTCGCCATGGTCTTGGTGCACTCGGGATAGGATAGGGACATTGAAAATATTCACTAAAAGATTGTTCACACAATACTCAACGCTACATTCTGTAATATCTATGTGTAACATCTCAGGTATACAACATTAAATAAAAAAATATAAGGGATGATAAATATATTATAGACTTTACTTGCAGGTTGACTATTGAAAGGGTAAATGTAATGCTATTTAATTAACTATGAAATAGATTTTTCTATGACATAGATATGTGATTGTATTTTCCAATGCATCTGCAATCAATTATAAATTTATTAAGCTCGACCGTCGCTCCCTACTACCAGAACATTAATGAGAACAGGTTCTCTTAACTAACATGCAATACTCCCCTGTATCTAGACTACATAAATAACTCAAAGTGGTACCATATTTGATTTCTCTGCTGCATACTAAATGGGTTTTTGAGCTCGGGATGAAAAGGAAAAATTATGCCCTTTACCGGTAATACATATTCTTTAAGGCAGGAGGAATACAGGCCTTACTTTTTATAATAATTACACGCTGTAAAGGCCAAGCAAAAATCCAAATATATAGAAATAGGATAGGAGCTAAGATCTAAGGTCTCATAATTAATGAGACCTTAGTTAAATTGTACAGCGCTATAGTGTAAAGTAGAGTAGATGAAATGTATGTGTGTGATAGTTGTAATGTAGAAGAGAAGAGAGAGAAGCTAGGGACGATGAGAGGAGAGAGATGGAGAGAGAACCGTAGAGAAGAGAGCAAGAGAGAGAGAGAGGAGAGAGAGACAGAGAGGTGGGGGGGGCGAATATGTTAAGGTATTTTGCATGAGTTGATAGTTATATGCTCACGTTCTCTCATCATATTTGGCGTGGTCATTTGTGACACAATACTTCATCTGATTTATTTTAACTTACATAAACTAATTTTTTCATTCTAGAAAATTATATCTTGAAGAGTTTTTCACACTCACTCACAAATATAATCTCTACATTTAAATATTGTAATGGACTAATTGGTTTTCTAATTGCATCTATATCTCAGGCTTTAAATGAACCTACTGGGTGCGAAGGTTTATATCATAAATTGAAACAGTAGATCATGTAAATATTACCTCTCCATAGTCTTTTCTCTGTTTGTGGTGAATCATCTATGTTGAAAAATATAAAATACCATAGAATTTTTTATTTGGCTTCTTAATCTAGATAACCATTTATCTTCTCTCTCCTTCTAAGCGGACACAACATGTCACTCTCCTGATATGTGTACACATGACTAGTTCGATTGATAATCTCTGATCATCGATGTCTCTTTAAAGCTCCAACACGCATATTGGGAGTAGATTTAAAGGGCTGTTCTGCACTCTTTATTGTCTATTCATATTGTGTTGAAGGTTTACAGGATTAATCCCTTTCAACGGCTTAACAATGGTTTAGCGCATAGGAGGAAGAGCAGATGTCTTCTGTGGGGAAGATAGATAACATGAGTGATTTTAATGTGTCACATTACTCAAGAAAGATTACAGGGGATGTAACAATCTTTCCATATGCTGCTCGATTGTATCGGGCTTTATCTTGCGCGCTCACAATGCCTTTCTTTCTCGCGTACTTACAATTCAGAATTACAACCTGTGCTTACAAATAATGCAATATGCTATGTATATTAAGACAGCATGTGAAGTACATATATACGCGCTAGTTATAGGATACAGTGCATTGGGTAAGGAAGGGAGATAAAATCTAACATATAGTGATTCATGAGATAACTTTAGTAACAAGAGATTAGAAAATAGTGGAGGGGCTGATAGGGGGTATTGATGGGTAGGAGTGGCAGAAGTAGTTGATGGTGGCAGGAGGAGGGAGGGGAGGAGGAGGCCGGGAGGAGGAGGAGGATAGGAGGGAAGGGGGAGGAAGGACGCGCGGTGATAAGGAGTGAGGAGGGGGTGGAGGCCGGTCACCAACCCGAGAAGAGGTTCTGATGGTGGCCTGCGAGGGATCAGTGGAGATCGAAGTGACAGGAAGAATTGAGAATGGTAAGCTTCAGTTAAGGATGTGTAGGTGGAGGGAGGACTGCAGTATGAAAGATTATGGCTGAGAGGTTTGGATGGGGATGATAGTAGAAGAGGTTAATGGAGGAGGATCGGAAGAGGTATAGGGGGCAAGGCAGGATTACGGGGAAGGGAGTGAAAGACATGGTGCAAGTAAGTCACAGAGATGAGGAGAACTCAATAGCAAGTGACATGATGAGATGTCCTAAAGCCACCTACTCGAGATCAAGGTGCAGTACAATAATACTGAGGGGAAGAGAGGAATGCAAGAGGGGGAAAGATGAGGAGGGTGATACGGTATAAAATCAAGAAGTGTCAAGAGATTGAGGCTCGATTCGGATTGCTCTACTGATATCAGTCATTCTGGGGATCATGTAGTCGAGGTTTGAAGAAAGGAAGAAGAAGCAATGATGAGTCTACTGTATTCATCAATCTCGTGATCAAATGATTCACTATCATACGGACATAAGACAATACGGATCTAACAGTTGAAGACAAGGTGACTGACAGATGATATAGACTAAGGTTGGCATGTTATGGGACGTTGTAGGTACGCTATATCAAAATAATCTGTAATTGTTTAGCTAGGCTTTACAGTGCTGTATATATTTAAAAAAGTATGAAGGGCTCAATGTGATTGACAAGTGTTAAGGTTAATTGAGTATTGACGCACGGTAAGATCAAATTTATCTTCTCGCCATAAACTTCACACAAAAACCATATTGCTAGCAGGCAATAAAAGCATTGTTGGTACAAAAGAAGGTGAGGAGTGGTTTAGCTAAGGGGATAAGGGCGGCGTTGTTCATTAAAGAGCTTGGTTGATCTCAAGGTGAACTTTTCTTTTTGTTATACATTGGCTTAATAGAGTTTCGGTAATTGATTCTTTTGCAGATGTGGGCTGTGAAATATCATTCTGGAATTCCGAAGTTGACCTTAGAAACTTCGGTGGGACGTCAGAAGTTTAATTTAGTCCTATACATCATGCCTGTAACATGCACCTGCAAATCTTACGTCTAATATTTTTTGTACCCAATAATAATATAAGATAACGTGATATTTTACTAACAATGAAATTTGGAAGAAATAGTAAGTGCGGTACTATTGTCGGATAGCCATTGCCTTTTATTAATAAATCTGGTCCTAGATTTTTGGCACATATTCTCCCTAGTCAACCGCAGGGAGCCTTGAACGGCTGAACTACTCACTCAACTTCTTGGGACTAAACAAACCACCTATTTAGACCACTATTACGTATTGTTGTAAATAGTCTCTTTGGTTGATACTATCATTTTGTTTCTCCCTCTTATATACTTCTATATAAATCACTTACATCAACCTCTATCTGAATATGCTTAACATACTTAATTATCCTTCGAAACAAACACATTTCTAATATACTATATTCGTCTTTAACATTCTTTAAAATTTCCAATTTGTTTTTTGACACAATAAATATCTCTAACATAGTTTACTATAACTTCTAAATTGGATGATGTGATGGCTATGTCACAGTTGAATTATAATTCAAACATTACTCTTATTACGGCAATTATACTGTATATATGCAGGTCATAGATATTATCATATAATTGTCTAACTAATAAGCAAACATAATTATCTAGAATAATGATGCGTAGAAATGTTATAATTTACACTGGATCGCCAAAGGTCTATGCTTGACAGGTTAAGATCTACATCCTGTAATAAAATCAATCTTGTAATCACTTCAAGTTAATTATTTTTTTCAATAAGTAAATATGCCATGTTGTTACATCCTAAAAGTTTCTTTGTAAAAACACATATGTATTTTGTGGGTGAATACCTAAAAACCGTATGGATAAATTTACAAATCAAGAAATTGAGATAAATTATTTCTTTATTAACGTTTTTCTCACTAGTGTGTTAAAGGTAGGCATCAGGAGGGACTCAGGGTTAGCAATTAGACATGAAGAAATAATGGAACGAAACAGAATTATGTAATGTAAATATTATTAGGACAGCGGAAAAGACAAGAAACAATTCGAGTCTTTTTAATACATAAGTAATCTCTTTATTTTTGTTCGTTCATATAATCATCTGCCGAGGTTACCCATTGAGAACTCTCAGGGAGAGGGGAGGTCTGGTGGTATTAATTTATGTGTGTTACTACTCGGCACGACTTTGGGTTTACTGATCATACCATTGCTAAGAGATTTAGGTTGATTACTCGTGTGGATCTGATTTAACTTAATAATACATCCCTGTTAGTTTCTTCATTTCAAACAAGAATGACAAGAAGGAAAGGAAGAAAAAAGAGAAAAAGTGTGGTGTTATGATAAATACAATGATACTTACTAAATGAGGATATAAGGGAGAAACAGGAATAAGATAGGAAAATTCATCTCTACATCGCATTTTGGTGTTTGGTCTAGTTATAAATATTTTTTACAAGAAGGGATCAAATTTTTTCTTATTTAAGTGGCCCATAATTTCTTACTTTAATCAACACGGGAGCTTTAATGCAAAATATTTTGAGTCTTTGGTGGAATTTTATTCGTCTGTCTTGTATAATAATGTTGATAATTTTGTCTGTTGTCGTTCTATGTACTACCTTAAATGATAACGATTTTTTTCTTATCTTACTATAGCAAATCAATATTTAAATATACGCAAATTTGGATACGGATCATTGTTTACATTAGTATAGAGATCTACCCTTGTTGTCAGGTTAAATTGTTTTTCAACCAGGTATTTGCAATAATATTTTATCAATATTATTTCCATCATGACAAGCAAAAGATCTGAGTTTCTGCCAATTATTTAAATCACTAGCAAAGCTATCTAGAAGACGAAGGTGTCTTTGGGAGTGACACGACTAGGAGGGTTCACTATACTGTAAGCTCAAAGTGTGTACTGTAATCAAGGAATGCGAGGCGTGTCTATTGATTGAGATATTGAGCGGATATACAGCTATCGAAATAAGATAGAACTCAAATACTCCCATAGACCATGTACTTTAGCCGTGATCACTACTGCTCAAACTCATCAGGTTAGAATTTTACACACTGTTTTGTGTGCATTTAACTGGCTGTGAAAGCAACATCATATTCACTGGAAAACATCGATATTGTAAATAATTAAAATGGTATTTCCATCTATTTTCTCCAACCTCAATTAAATCACTACTACTTCTCACTTCCTTCTACTAAATTTGGATAGTTGAACATTTACATAGGTAGTAAAAATGATACTATTAAGTAACATATTTTTTCGCACTTTATTATAGTGTGACTTCAAGGATATAATGAGACCTCGCTTCGTAGATTATATACTAGTTAGCAGTGAAAAGTTCAAATATGGTGGAATTGACAAGTCAATATTCGGGGTGTCCAAGAAATTTGAATAAGTAATAAGGATCTGAATTTTGTCAAATATCAGTGGATATTTCTTAAGAAATCTTTTGACAAAGAGTAAAATATTCTGGATGCTAAAAGAAGATTATTTTGTCCTCAAATTTCGCACGATAACTCATTTAGCATTTCAATTATACAATATGTTACTACAGTGTGTGGTCCTTGTTTAGTAATTATCTTTTGATACTGTTTCTTTTTGGTTTTCATGTTCGTAGCCCGCTTAGAGACAGAGCATACACCTCTAGTGAAAGTTCCTTGCAGCAAATAATACAAGGGCGGTAAGAATATCGCTTTATTTAGTGTCTCGCAATATATTAAAACTGTGTATCTAAGAATTCGGATTTGGAATGTTGTTGCTGCTTTATAACCTCCTATCTGGTGTGTAACAATACAGGAATGTGGATCTAGTTAAATCAAATACTGTTTCTTGTGAGGTGATTGGTCCAATGTCTGAACTAATGATCAGGTTCCATAGAGATAGAGTTTTTACTTTTGCTATTGATACAACGACCAAAATATAGTATTCAGAAATGAACAATGCTTTCACTAGTTGTTTATTCCCGGGTTCCTCTCCTCATTTTAATACCCAATTTGCAAAGAATACAACCAGAAAGAACCATATGGGCTGGTGTTCATCTTAGAAAAAGGTGTTTGCGTTTGCATTTTTTAAGTGTTTTTCCCTGTTCTCTCATAGCAATTATCTTTTCTTATCCTGTATTATGCAGTTATATTGAATTCGCCTCTCACACTTTCTCGCTACAATTAGATTTTATAAATTATCTTGAGAACTTTCACGTATAGGTATTTTGCTGATAAAAAAATCATCTTCTTATACATTTAGAAATACGGTTTGTTTCACTTTCTTTTCTCTTTTAAGCACAAGGGTAACAATGCGTGACTCTCAACGACTTCAATTGTACCTTAACCTGCATCTACACCTGTCCATCTTGGTATTTCTTTTTCATTGTTGAATTTATAAGTAATTACGGATCTTACCCACACATTTTCCAGTTATGATTCTCTTGTGCACACATAAAATTATTATATTATATTGCCATTTCATGTCTTCATTTTGCAAGTGCAATTCACATTAATAATGTTCTCTAACTATACTTACTTGTTGTTTCTTAGATATTTATATAACGCCAGATTAACAGTATTGGTCTTTATTGTCACTCTTCGTACCACCTTTACTTCATCTTCATACATCTTAGCTTATATTAACCTTTTTGAAGTTCTTTCAAGAGTTAATTCCCGAGATCTTTATACCTATTTACCTTAAAATAAAATATTCTAGAGTTCCGATCCACACTTCCTCTCCTCGATCTGACTCTTCCCCCCCTCCATTATTTTACATTGTCTTGTTGAGTGAATTACTTAATGAATAAAACCAGATTTATTTCTACAACTTTCTAAATACTATTTTAAAAATCTGACTATACCTACATGTGTATATGCGTCAATTCTAAGTACACTTTATTTCCTAATTAGCCTCCATCTTTCCTTGTTCTGTTTTTATTATACACTTACTATGTTTTTATGTTGGAATCTCTCAGCAACCAATACCAAGAATCCAATACACACCGCTCGATGGCTATTTTCATATCTCTTCTCTACCAACAAACGTCATAAGTCTTTTGATATGAATAATATACCTTCAATGGCAAACATTGTTACAACTCATTCTACAGAACTCCATAACTAGTATTATTCGCTTCATAAAATAAATATGCAATGCTGATTCTTCTTTTTAACAGATCCATTCTTCATTTGTGGGAATTAAAACAGCTTGTTAATAGGCTCAAAACAGCACAAGGACATAACATCTTACCGAATCAATTTCAAACTCACTATTTTTGATCATTTTCCAGTTGGTTTTCTCTTTTCGCCTGAAGTCTCGCGAATTGTGCATATGTTTCTAGTCCATATGATGATTATTCAAGATGAATAATAATAATCATAATAATAATTAAAATTAAGTATAAAACTTATTTTTTGCATCTTAACAAACATCGTGCACTTCGAAAGCAAATGGGTGTACTTTCACCTCATTACATTACATCCTTTATTTCTTACTTCATTCTTTTCTGTTGTCTGGCTCTGTAACTATACTTGTTCAATTCTTAATGGGTTTATTCCCGTTCTTCATCATCTGAATCGTCACCAGGAGACAGTTTCTCCTCTTCGGTCTCCACTGGGTCAACTACCCAGTGCACGGACTTGGAGAGTTTCAACAACAGTCTGACATCATGGCTTCCAGTAGTTGACCATTGACCCCCTGGAAATGACACCATTTGAAAATGTAAAATAAAATAATAAATGGAGAAATTCTCAGCACATTATACTGTCCTGCTTTTATGAATCTCATGATCTTATCTTATAAAGGACATCAGCAAACTTATTCAAGTGTGTGTGTGAATGTATCTATGTACATATATTCATATATATATTCCAATAAATCTTACCTTGTTCAGGAAGGTTCAGTCTCATGAAGAGGTCAACCAAAGCATCGAGCTTGACAAAGGGGCCTCGGAAGCAATGAGGTGGCGGCAGCATGGACAGCAGATTGGCAACAGCAGGAGGTGGGGGGAAAGCACCACCTATCACAGGATAATGTTCAGTGTGATTTGATGAAATATTAAGAAGCATTGTAAAAGTTGCTTTCTTGAACACTACTAAGACGAGAATGTAAAATTAAAAAAGGCATACAGACTTTTCTAAACTCTATATGATTTCTGAGGGAATTAAACAAAATTAGAAATACTTACAAGATCTACACTGAAGCAAGATATCCATTATCAATGAATTCGATTATCAATAGAAATTCGCTGTCTATTACAATACCAGGATGAAAAGACAAAAGAATTATTACTTCAAAATAAGTGACTATGAAACTCTGTTTAAAAGTTTTAAAATAAATTATTATACATGGAGTCACTAGTGATTGTCTTGTCACCTACTAGCTTGCAAAAAAAGCAAAACAATGATTAATAACTCCAAAAAATAAATAAATAACGCTTAGTTCATAATCAGTACCAGAACGGATGCTAACGGCAATGCAATTCCCAACTCCTGAAAACCAATCAAAAAGAAAGGCAAATACAGCACCTTTGACTGGGTGTTCTCCAGGGATATATTTGGCCTTGGGTTTGAAGGGGATCATCTGAGAGAAGTCGGGTCTTGCATAGGTCGGCTCCTGAGAGTCGTGAATTGACAATCCTCGGGGAACATTTGGGTTGATGATCATGTTGTGGGTCGAGATGTCACGGTAACCAATGGCTCTGGAAGGAAAATCTGAGGTGAGAAAGGCTATCAAATCCTACATTTTATGCCATTTATTTCATAAACTCCACACTGTTAAGGCTTACCCTTGCAATCACAAAAAAAATCATATCTTATAATACATTTCATTTATAGCAAATACACAATACAAATCAGCAACTTGGAACAAATCCAACCGCATAAAATATCAACATTTGACCAATGAAACAAAAAAAGACTTACTTCAGTTCAGGTGGTGTGAAGGGTAAGACAGGTCCATTGAACTTGTAACGATCAACTAGCTGTTGCTGTGTCCTTGCCCTCAAACTCTTGCAGCTATGAAATAAAATATTCATAAATGCATGTACTGAAGAAGACTGCAATCAAGAGAATTGGCTAAAATAATAATACTACGTATCTTATATATATACTTCTATATATATACTATACAACTATACTTATATTATAATATATATACTCTCCCTACTTCTCTATATCTCATTACATATATATATATACTTATATCTACATATATCTTACCTATTACTACCACATTTACCATATATATTATAATACATCCAATACAATAATATATACCACCTAATACATACATATCATACTATATCATATAATACTATTTTATTATATACTCCTTTCACTTATACTCCAAGTACAATATATAATACCTATATACTATTTCCAATTACTCTCCTTATACTATATACCCCTATTACCTTCTACATACATACCATTAATATATATACTTATACTATCTTATCTAACATCATATATACTACATCACATACATATTTATATTATTATATTATATAATATATATAATTACATATAAATATAATAATATATATACATACTATATTATTATATATACTACAATCATCTATATTATCAATATACCATATATTATATATTACATATATATATATTTATTATATACCTATACTCCTCCCATATCATACATATTATATACTATGTAACATTACATATATATTCATATTTATTACTATATATATATACCTATATATATATTATTACATACTATATATTATAGATATCTACATATACTAATAATAATATATAATATACATTAATATATATATTAACACTGGCATATATCTTTATATACTCATATACTATCTACCAATATATATATATGTAACATACATATTCTATAACTTTCACATTATACCTATAACTACACTACTATCTACATACATATATATATATACTTACTATATAATATACTCATATATATTATACACCATCACATATACTATATTAACTACTAACATACATCTCTCCTATATCCTTATAATTACAGGGCCATACCCATATATACTTTACCCTATTTTTATATATCACCTATTTTATTCCATAATTAAGTTATTTAACTTCTTTATTAATTAATAATATTATTTTTCTTCTTAACACAATTACATATAGATAGAACTATTTACTGTTTAAATGGCTATTTAAATCTATCGGATATTTATAATGGCATTTACATGTGAGGCTATTATATTAAAAAACACATGGGATACATTGTACTAATAAAGTATATAAGGCATAATATTGGTGTATACGTATACCTCTACCATAAAATTATATGGTCCTAAATACATCGGTGTGAAGCAGCTATGGATAAATGAATATAATAAACTACATATATTTTAGGACTATATTTATATTTTGAAATAGAAAGTAAACTTATAAAATTTCTATACCAATTTAATTTGCTACATAGTATAGTAGATAATCGATACACTAACATTATTATATAGAGTACGAAGGTAAAACCGATAGATATATAACTTAGACATTGAATAGAATCTAAAGGAAAGTTCGGATAAATGAAGTTTTTAGTAGATGAATATGCAAGTACAGTATAAGAGGATAACGATGAACCGGGTCATCTATGCCAAGTTGTTGCACCTACCTTCGTAGGCCTTATATAACATCATATATATAAACCCGAAGTATAATATATAATAATCAAAATACAAAGATATATAGTTAGTATATATGTACAATTACTATATATGTGATATTATGTTTGTTTGTATTCTACTTTGTGGCCGAAATATTCAATACTTCTATTATATATATAGTTTAAATTTGTGGTTCTTAATATTGTAAAGAATTATTAGGAATATATATAAAATATATACATTTAGTTATAATATTAATTATTAGTTTAAATATGGGATAGAACAATAATAAACTTTACTTAAATCTTATATAATTTTAAATGGATATTTTTATAAAGTAAGTAACAGTAGGGAAGTGACCAATTATATATTTGTATTTGAAGAAAGTTTAGAAATATATGAATAACCGATATATAAGTATATATTAGTAGAAAATAATTTATAGACCAAATTAGCTACATAAATATAATATAAAGTTAATATATCATCATTGATATATATAATAATTTAATATGCCTATACCTACATATATATATATATACTCACATTAATCCTTATTCTATACAAATTTTATCATACAATTTATAATAATGTTATTTTATATTAATATTGCTGTCTGATATATTAAAGGGTTAACAGTGATGCGTAGAATTTTATGTTAAATTTTCAAATTAGGCACATATATTTATTATTTTAGTGTATTTAATAATTTATTGATAGTGTGATTATGCATATATATATAATGAAATACTATAATTAATCATACATATGAATTAAACATCACCACTCAATTAACTTATAGCATATCAGTGTAAATTTATTATTATTATAGTTCAAACTTGAATATATAATATAAGATGAGTAAACAGTAATATATTCTTTTATAGTTACATATATAATATTAATAAATACACGAGGTAATAAATGTGTTTTTAATAGCTATTATTTTTATACCTTTGGGGTATAGAATATTTCAGATAAAATAATATACACACATTAGCATATATAATTCATACATTTATTATTAAATAATTTTTTTATTATTATGTTTAATTACCATATAGTCTATTAATTTTTATATATTTGCTATCATAATGATATTATAATAAATTCTAAGCTAAGATATTTATTTTTAATATATAGTTTTTATAATAGTTTTGCATTGATTTAAATATTTATTTAGATTGTTTCAATAGTAGGCATTTATCTACTCATATCTATATATTGCTAGGTTATCAGTGACACATTATAATATTATCTTAGGAAGCCTTTACAGATTTATATAATATATACATTAATATAACAGATATGGGAAAGCCCACCCACTTTATTTCTGTAAGTAAAAGATGATACACATACTATAATATAATCAGCTTTGCGTATATTTTAACTATTAATACATATTATATATAAATACACTATGGTATGTAAAATTTAAATATATTTTTATATTATGTCACATAATATTTTATACTACAGTAGACCAATATCTAGTCACCTATATACATTACATCATTCATTGCTATAATCATTTTATTATATTACATATGATATATATTACATTATTAATCATAGTATATTATATATATTATAAATATATATATATATTAGCATACTACTATACTACTATACAATTATATTATACATATATATATATATATATTAATACATACATAATATATAATACATATATATATATATATATATATATAAATAATATTATATTATATATATGTTATATTATATATATATATATATACATACATATAATATATTATATATATACCATACATGATATACTATACATAGCCCCTCCTACTAATCATCCTTAAATTATTCCGTAATTTTGGTTACGAAGCGGTACATACTTATTATATCTTCTTTTGCAAGTATATAATATACATTAATACTAATATAACTCACTCCTCATATCATACAGCAATAACAAATAGTAGTAGGGTGATAGTATATGATATGACTTTAGTGTGTTTATTTTTATTTAATGATTAAATTAAGAATCACTGTATTTATATTTCTATTTATCCTAATAATTCTTATACAATATACATATATACTTAAACATTACCTACCATAACAATATAGTTTATAACTGTAGATGTATAATAATAAGTCAAGGAAGTTTTAATAGTGTTAGTATATAGTCATATATATATTATATATTATTTGTAGTAGTTATAAGTATTATTTTTTATATATTATGATAATACTATGATTTATTATAATTTGATAATTGCATTATATCATATAGTATATATTTTATAAAATTACTTACACTATTATTTATAGTTACTAATACATACCTAATCTACATAGGAGTCGAATAACTATGACTAACATACTAATAAATAATTTCTCAGTTTGAGGAGCTAAAGTCATTCAAATCATATTAGGATACGTAAGCTTTATAATATTCGCATACATAATTATATTATATATAGGTAACCTATCTGAGTAAAGAACCAGCCTCATTGTTATAACACTATTATTATTGTATATACTATATACTATATTGACAAGTAATATTTATTGTAAGATGGAATTCCCGTGACCCTAAGATGAATATATAACATATAGGATAAAAGTATAGCATATAAAAATATTAATTATACATAGTATCAGGCATATTTATAACATTTTATATGAAATTGATAGGTATAATTATATATTTGATTATATACCTAAACATCTTAGGGTAAGTTCGGAGATAAATAAATCATATTTGTCAGTGACATATATATAGTTAGGATAAAAACGATGTATTATATAATAGTTGAATATTATTGATGATTATTATACCTCATAACAGAGCATAGGTTTATAAGGGTATATATATATATATTTATAATAATCTTATTTACAAAGCAATAAAAACTAAGATCAATCACCTCTCTGTTGTGTAGATAAATATCAACAAACATTGAAGGCTGAACCAATCTGAACAACACTGCATGTACATATAGAGCTACAAGTTCCATAAATATAAGTCAACAGGATGACAAATAAACAAAAGACACGATATGCAGTTTCTGGCTCATATTATTTACTGGTTGGGTTCACAGGGGGACTTACTTCTGCAAACTGTCAGCTCTTTCTCTTCTCAACCTGACATCGATTTTTCTGCAAGATCTCCAACATTGCACTCAATTCCAGGAAATTTCGGTTCATGCTAACAGCACCGAAGTGTCCCGGAGGGTTTGTTTCGCTGTCCCTGTAGTAGTTTCATTCTCTCCCTTTCAACATAACTCTTGTGTTTGTTTCTGTCTGGAAGTTTTACCTTAGTAAGATAAGAGTGAATATAAGGACCTTACGAGTATATTATCTGTACTCTATGATACTAATATCAGTAAAATAATAAACATATAAGGGTAATGATAGAAAATTACTTAATTGGATTGCAAATCAACAAAGTATATAAAACATAATATAATTGGTAGTATTAATATGAAATATGGATTTATTCTGGGTATTTAGATTATAACATAATAAAACTTAGAATCGTTGTCATAGAAAGAGGTCAATACTTGCTGAAGGGAGGAGAATGAATTGTTAATAATATACTCTATAATCCAAGAGTTAATTCAATAGTGGAAGGAGTAATACATATTTTAAAATTAATATCTGCAATCATAGTTATATGTAAATTATTATTCCGCCATCTCGGAATGAGATGCTGCTATGCTGTTGTTTTTGTACAAATTTTCAAGGTTGGCATCATTTTTTTATTGTAACTTATTGTGATTTTTTCGTGAACAATATCAAGAAAACTCCAATATACAACTTTGGGTGTGCTGGTTAATGACTATAAACATTGGAGTTCATACACTTTAGGATAGACCTTTTTCAAGATTAAGGTATTGCATGTATACCTGATTTTTTAATTCTTACATTAATTATTGTATATCTAGTGTCTATATATAAATTTATTTGATTTTTTTATGCGTTCTACTAAATGGGTTCATATCCAAATGAATACTCCATCATTATTAATTCCTACCCCAAGGTCTGGGACCCTTTCACTGAACTCAAACAAATTTTTATTCTCGCATTACATTCAATTATATTGGGTATGAATAGTCAAACATATGGCCATAATTTTGGTGAGTTGCATTATCCGGGCACTCGTCAGGAACCTTCTTGAGGTCCCGCAGTGTAAAGTATCCCTACAAGAAGCAAATGGGTCTTTGATTCTTTGGTGGCAGTAGTATATTACCATAGAGCAAGAACCACGTAGATGTGGAATTTTTGTATCCGATCCCAGGACGTACCTCAGAGGTTCCTCACGAAAGACGCAGAGAGACGTGGACTCACGAAAATGCTTCGCTTCCTCATTGCAGAACTTCTCTCTCTTGTGGATTTATTCCTTCTGCCCGTCGAGCAAATTTCATATACTGAAGGTAAGCCTGCGAGAGGTAAGAAAAAAAAAAAAAAAATTAGGTAGTAAAAACAGGGAAAAAGTAATCAGCTTCCAGTGTTGTTTTTCCGAACCGTAAAAGCAGACTTAACACATTCCCTTCATGGGAAATACATACATATATACTTATACCAAATGTTCTATTGTTATTATCAAACCAAGAATAAAATTAATATTCTCATATTATTATTTCTGACACATAGATTATCATTGTCTAAAAGGAAAAAGGGAGAAAGAACCCATTAGAAAAGGATGTGACATTGCTATAGTTATAACTGTTACAGGAACTTACCATGCTCTGTGGAATCACATAATTTCACTCATACCTTTTCCACCACCAATGATTCTGCCGAACTTACCAGTGTTGGATCAATATCCTCCATTTCTATGTACCGCTGATAAATTTTATGCACTTCTTGGTATCTCAGGCGGGATTCCTCAAAATCTGCATAGGCAAAGTACAAGAGCTGGTTCTTTCTCAGAGGTCCAGAGATAGCACGTTCATAGATTTGAGCTGCTTCCTCACTGAAGATTTTGCTGGCGTTCACATCCTGGGGAGGTAGGTAGTATTAACAAACATCATTAACATCATAAAAAGAAATTAATACTACTACTAATAATAATAATAATAATGACTATCAACACTTTAAACTTCTTGACTTTACTCTCAGGTACTTTGATGGTATACTAAGATTTAGAAAACGTGATCTATACTAAAAAAAAACACACAAAGTCACTCACCCCTTTTTCTGATAGGAGTTTGGAGGATTCTTGCAAGAAGAGTGCCGCTTCGTACCAAATATCTGGATGATAGGAGAGGCAGAGGAGGCACTGCTCGTATGCAAATCTCACACGTTTAGTAACCAACGTCTGGTCATCCGTTCTCAAAGGGTTGTCTTTCTCCCATCTAATATATCGCTTCCAGATTTCAACCTGTAAAAAAGATACAGCCCTTTGAACAAAACTTATATCACAACTAAAATTATAATATCTGCTGATTTAGCATAAAATAAGACTATATCTAAAAAATAAAAGATTCATGGTATATTTCTGATCTCCCCAAAAACAATATAAACACATTTCCTAACTATAAATCTTACTCTCTTATCATTTACTTAATATAAAAATTCACCAGTATTGTGTTTATTCAGGTAATCTATATCATAATCACTCAAATTACACAAAAATCCTGATTAAATTACAATTCTAGCATCTGTACTTTAATCAGCAGCATAACACATGTTAATATAATTGTGAAAGGTATGGGTAAGCATTAATCATTTCATCAGAAATACTTTTATACAATTGGTCTTATTTTACATTATCTATCGTTGCTATTTCTAACTTTCTCAACAATGGTCACGTTCCTCTGTTCTTACTAAAACAATTTAAATAATTAGATTTCTCCCATTACTAAATATAAATGTTTATATTCCATTCTTTACATATCTAAGAACCAAATTTACTAAATTTCGGCACAAAATACAACCAACATATCCCATTCATCACCTGTTTTGTTTCTTCGGGTAGACCTGAAGGGGGCACACTTGGCAGATGACGGTTCAGACCTCTCGTCTCGGTCTCCAACTCCTTTCCGACTCTTCTTGCATTCATGTAGTCCCTTCCTCGCTCAATGTTCATCTTCTCGGCAATAATGGGATTTATGTTCTTCTCAAAGTCCAGGTAATCTTTCCATAGCTGCTCGATGTTGGCCATTGGGGTCACAATGCCTCTTTGGTACACCTGTGTTCCAAATATGCATTTTAAGCATTTTAAAACAGTAATACTCATTGTAAGAAGAAAACTAATATATAAGAGTAACTATAAAGGTGAAATAGGGAGGGGGCTGATAGGAGGGGGAGGGGAGGAGGAGGAGGAGGAGGAGGGGAGGGGAGAGGAGGGAGGAGGAGGAGGAGGAGGAGGAGGAGGAGGAAGGAGGAGGAGAGGAGGAGGAGGAGGAGGAGGAGGAGGAGGAGGAGGAGGAGTGGAGGAGGAGGAGGAGGAGGAGGAGGAGGAGAGAGGAAGAGGAGGAGGAGGAGAGGAGGAGAAAGAGGAGGAAGAGGAAGAGGAAGGAGAAAGAGGAGAAGAGGAGGAAAGAGGAAGAAGAGAGGGGAAGAGAATGAGGAGGAGGAGGAGAAAAAGAAGGATGAGAAAGAGAATGAGGAAGAGGAGGAGAAGGATGAGGATGAGGAGGTGGAAGAAAGGAAGAAGAAGAAGATGAGAAGATAAAGGAGAAGATGGAGAAGAAGGAGGAGAAGGAGGAGGAGGAAGGGTAAAACTGAGAGAAAGAGAAAAAAAGAGAGGGGAAGAGAAAAGATAAGAGAGAGGCAAACGGCATAAGACGAGAGAGAAAAAAAGAGGAAGGGAGACAGGGAAAGACACTTAAATGCAACGCACCTTTCTGACTGCCATAATCTTCTGGTTTTCTGCATAGGAACCTACAACCTCGACATTCTTCAGCAGATTTGCATAGTCATTCCACAGAGTATAGGAATTGTAGTCCATTCCGATCTTATCAGTGGCAAATTCATACGCCTGAGACAACTTCTCCCTGGAAACAAGAAATAAACACTTAGTGCAATAGCAATTGTTTTAATCAAACACTTGCATTAATCACTCATATCTATCTGCACATTCCTATTCCTCATGTTGAGGCCAATTTCTTCAAAGTAAAACACTCATAAATAGTGAGAAGTTATTTGTGAGAAATTTTTATTTACAACTGTTTGCCGATTCAGTTTAATTTACCTGTATGTGGGTAAGCTGGATTTTGTCTCTTTCACGTACGTAACATACAGTCGCCAAAGGTCTATGTTGAGCACTTTCGTTAAACATCTCTGGAACAACTGGAAATAAACAAACTTATTAATATCTAATAGTTTAATAGGTAGACAGACAGACAGATTGATAGACAGACAGATTAATAATTAGCTGGGAAAAAAATGCTTTATCCCCATATTATATACAGGAACATGGAATGATTTCTTCCCACTCAGCCTCATAATCATTGATAATAAAAGCTACATAATGGCGGAAAAGCCCTCAATACACATAGAAAATCTATTTGAAGACGAGACAATAGTCTGAAAAACCCTTCAGGATTTCATCTTCAACACACCAATATCCCTAAAATACCAACATAATTACCAATTACATTTATACTGAGTGTACCAGCAAATATGCCCTTTGCTTTTTTAAGTAACTCAATTAAATATCCAAGTGATGCTATGACTGGACTATGAAGAGCAGCAGTTATTTTTACGAGAAGTGCAGCATCAGTAACTTGGTAATACCTGTAAAAGTAAATATAATTCCATATTTACTTTATATCATTATAAAGTTAGTAGTGGCCCTGTAACCTACAACTATAAATGTGTATAACAAGATTCATTTATCAATTGCATCAAACAGTCCTTTGCACAATTGTTAACATTAATCTTTCCTCTCCCAATCTTTTTTATTTTCATCTTCACCCCTTTTCTTCATATGTACCTATGTACCTATGTGTTCTATGTGTCTCTATGTGTCTCTATGTGTCTCTATGTGTCTCTATGTGTCTCTCTCTCTCTCTCTCTCTCTCTCTGTCTCTCTCTCTCTGTTTGTCTGTTTGTCTGTCTGTCTGTCTGTCTGTCTGTCTGTCTGTCTGTCTCTGTCTGTCTGTCTGTCTGTGTCTCTCTTCTTTCTTATTTTGTTCTTTCATTCCACCCTCTTTCGTGTCTATTACTTGCATTTTACATATTAATATTACCATTGCTTAAAATAATATCTTCCTAATTTCCTTTCCTTTTAACTTCCTCCTCCTCTCCTTCAAAGGCCTTTTCTCCTTTTCCCCTCTCTCTCCCTCTCCCTCTCCCTCCTCCCTCTCTCTGCAAAGAATAGCATCTCATATTTTCCCCCCAAATAGCACGCATGTATGGACGCGATACGCACACGCACGTGCAGCGAGAACACGCACACACGCAAGCAAGCGAGAAAGAAAGCACACGCACACGCACACGCACAGACGCACACACGCACACGCACACACACACACGCACAGCACACGCACGCACACGCACACGCACACACACGCACACACACACACACACACACACACACAGCACACACACACACACACACACACACACCGTACCAAGATACTGCATCGGGATATTTACAAACGACCACACCTTCAACATTACCTCGAGATCATTTAATACTCTCCTATATAACCAAGGTTCATTTCTATGGTCTTTCCCAATTGATTTCGTTTCTGCAAGAATGAGACGGAAGCGCAGAGCCAATTTCCGAGAAAACAGAATGACTAAAAATCCGTTTCACTTCATAAATCTTCGATGCAAGTACTCAACGTGGTAACTTCTATCGACAATTCTTTCAAAGTTGTCTAATGCATAACGACACTTGGTCTTTTATCTCTGCGTTTGCGGAAACCATTTTTTTCTCGAAGAGCGAAAGAGGAAGATAGAGAGAGGGGAGGGAGAGAGGAGAGGGAGAGAGGGGAAGGGAGGGAGAGGGAGAGGGAGAGGGAGAGGGAGAGGGAGAGGGAGAGGGAGAGGGAGGGGAGAGGGAGAGGGAGAAGGAAAGGGAGAGGGAGAGGGGAGAGGAGGAGAGGGAGAGGGAGAGGGAGAGAGAGGGAGAGGGAGTGGGAGAGGGAGAGGGGAGTGGGAGTGGGAGTGGAGAGGGGAGGGAAGAGGGAGTAGAGGGAGAGGAGAGGGAGAGGGAGAGGGAGAGAGAGAGAGGGAGGGAGGGAGAGAGAGAGAGAGAGAGAGAGAGAGAGAGAGAGAGAGAGAGAGAGAGAGAGAGAGAGAGAGAGAGAGAGAGAGAGAGAGAGAGAGAGGAGGGAGAGAAATGATAGAGGAAAGAAGGGAGGGAGGGAGAGAAATGATGGAGGAAATAATGGAGGAGAGGAAGTTTCTCGAGGAAACTTCGTTAACTCGCATATTAGCCCAGGCACGACTCAATTCTGCTTAATTCTAACCATAATGATGGAGCATTTCCTGCAGGGGAAAACGGCTTTACGGGAAAGGGCAATTTAGGGCCAAATAACACACCTAAGTGAGGAGCTGCTTGTCATCTCTTAGAGGAGAAAGTTTGACGAAATATTAAAGATGGATTTAATCAATTCATGTGTTGCCCGAAAGCTTATGAAAAGAAGGAAACAAACAAAATAACCGTTTGTTTATCGCCTGTCATTAGACAAGTGTGTAGACCAGTTCTCGGATAATATGAAAATAAGTGTGGATTTAAGTGTCTCTTCTGTTCGCGTAATATTTTTGAATAGTCATTTACATCAAGTTTTTTGTGAGCGATAAAAGTGCCCATTCATATGCCGTTTCAAAACATATCTTCATTAACATGGACAACCCTTTACGCATGGATAAATAAGGATATTCATCAAGCTTTATATTGAGTTAACTGTCGAGAAACCTTAAGAAAAAAACTAAACAAAGCAAAGAGAAATTCCACAGACCACAACCTATATCAATACCATTATCATGAAGGTACCATCCTGCACAGGGCTATATATTAGAGAATGAATATAAAAAAACAAACTACAAAACAGAACTAGGAAACTAGTCAGGGTTGTTAGCAAGGACTCGCAACTTAACAACCAAATTCCATCCCTTTAGGAACTGTACCAATTTAGCTAAATTCAACGAAGGGGGCGGACCTCCCCTTTTCTCCAGTGAAATACAGGTACCAGACCCACCCCGCTCAACCTCAGGACCCACCATACGGACTTCTCTCACACAACAGAAAGGCCAGCGCGATTTTTTTTTTTTTTTTTTTTTTTTTTTTTTTTTTTTGAGGGAGACACGACCGAAAACTTCCGGGCTTCACATCACCCCTTTCAAGGTCTATATAAGTACTTGTATAGACCTTGACACCATTCTAACTGGATCTCTCTCTCTCTCTCTCTCTCTCTCTCTCTCTCTCTCTCTCTCTCTCTCTCTCTCTCTCTCTCTCTCTCTGTTCCAGCCTCGCCTCATGCAAGAAAGACGGCCGACTCTGGAAGAAGTTAACTGTTGGTGGGTCAACCTGGTACAACTGCTCAAAATACTCAGCCCAGCGTTCCCGCACTGCAACAGGATCTGAAGCGATCTGACCACTTACTAAGCGAACTGCTGTCACCTGTGAAGAGGGCTTGGAGTTCAGCTTTCTCAGGGCTTGGTATGCAGGGCGAAGGTCATTTACTAAGAAATGGCCTTCTACCTCCTCTGCAAGACTCCTAATAAACTGTTCCTTGTCCCTTCTTAACAGAGACCGAGTTCTGCGCACAAGAGAACGGTGCAATTCCCGATCCCCTGTCAGACGAGCCGCATGACAAGCATCTGTGGCTTCCAGTGTCTCCTGCGAGATGGAATTCTGTATTGCTCTCGGGAGTACACCAATCGTATCTTGAGTTGCATCAAGCGTTTCACGCTTAAAGGTATCCCACAGGAAGACAGGGTCGTCAGACTGTCGAGCATTGTGAAACGACCAGAGATTGCCTCAGCAAACCCGCGGGCACACTCCCCCCCCCCCCCCGCAGCCTGTCCAAATGAAACACCCTAGGGTGATCATTTGACCGCTGGGGAGTTTTGAAGTGGACCCGGAGGGTAGCCACAACCAATCTATGGTCAGTACCACAGAACTCAGCACTCCTATACACCCTGCAATTCTGGAGGATCCTCCAACGAGTGCTAACGAGTATGTGGTCGATCTCCTTGGCTGCATTACCCGCACCGCTGTACCATGTCCAACGATGTGGGTCCGGGCGCTGGTACCACGAGCCAGAAATCCTCAATTTCTGGGACCTAGCAAAGTCCCGGAAAATGAGGCTATTCTCACTACTGGCATCAGCTCCTGAGCCATGGGGACTGACAGACATCTCATAGCCAG
>NW_020868505.1:369519-390586 GCF_003789085.1 Penaeus vannamei | reverse complement strand
AGAAGAGAGAGAGAGAGGATGAGAGAGAGGAGAGGGAGAGAGAGAGGGAGAGAGAGAGAGAGAGAGGAGAGAGAGGAGAGAGGAAGAGGAGGAGGAGAGAGAGGAAGAGGAGGGAGAGAGAGAGAGGAGAGAAGAGGAGGGAGAGAGAAGGGAGGCAAGTAGGGAGGAGAGGAGGAGAGAGACGAGAGAGGGAGGGAGGGAGGATGCGAGAGGAGAGGAAGAGGGAAGGGAGAGAGAGAGAGAGAGGAGAGAGAGAGAGGAAAGAGAGAGGGGGGAGGGATGCGAGAGGAGAGAGAGAGAAGGGAGAGGAGAGGGAGAATGGAGAGAGAGAGAGGAAGAGAGGAGACAGGGGAGAATGGAGGAGAGAGGAAGAGAGGAGACAGGAGAGAGAGGAAGGAGAGAGAGAGAGAGAGATGGAGAGAGAGAGAGAGAAGAGAGAGAGAGAGAGAGAGGGAGGAAGGAGAGAGAGAGAGAGGAGGGGGGGGGGGGACAGTGTTGGGAGAGGGAGAGAGAGTGTGAGGGGGATAGGATAAGGGAGAGAAAGGGGGGTGGGGAGAGGGGGGGGTAAGAGAGAGAGAGAGAGAGGGGGGGGTTGGGGAGGGAAGAGAGAAGAGTGAGGGGGATAGGATAAGAGAAAGGGGGGTGGTGTGTGTGAGAGGGGGGGGAGGGAGGAGGAGTGTGAGAGGGATAGGGATAAGGCAGAGAAAGGGGAGGGAGAGAGAGAGAGATGAGAGACGAGAGAGAGAGACGAGAGAGAAGAAGAGAGAGAGAGAGAAGAGAGAGGAAAGAGAGAGAAGAGGCGGGGAGTCTGGGAGAGGGAGAGAGAGAGAGTGGGGGAGGATAGGGGAAAGGGGGAGGAGAGGAGAAGGAGAAAGAGAGAGAGAGAGAGTAGGAGATTTACCACCACAACACCATCCATTCACCTCCCTTTTCAGTGTGATCCTTGTGGAGTTTGGGGAGAACGGCAGCACGGAGGTCATCATCGTCTCGGGCTACAACGTGAAGAACATCACAGTCCAGGACGACAAGCCTTCCCCTAGCCTTGTCAGTGCCATTGATAACCTCTTCGAAAAGAACAGGTAATGGAATGCTTCAGCCGTGGATAGCCGAATTCTGCCATTGTGATGTTTGATATCGATTATCACCTTCTTTCTAAGTCAGGGCTTTTTATATTTTTCTTCCTTCTTTTTTCTTCTTTTTCTTCTCTTTTTTTTCTTCTTCATTTTCTTCTACTTCATTTTCTTCTTGTTTATTTTCTTCTTCTTCATTTTCTCCTTATTCTTATTCTTATTGTTCTTATTCTTCATCTTCTCCTTCTTCTTCTTCTTTTCCTTCTTCTCCTTTTCTTCTTCTTTTTGTCGTGTTAGTATAGCCTATTGGTATGCCCTATAGTTTTTATTTGTTTGCAAGAATTTTTTCCTGTTTTCTTTCCTCTCCCTCTTTCTTTTTTTTCTGAAGGCCTAGTGGAATAATGTAGGCTGTGAAACATATCGATTTGTATGTAAAAACTTCCTTTATATAAGGTAGAAGTAAAACACTTTTTATAAGATTGTGTATTTAAGGATGAGAGAACAGTTTTGAAATCCTCATAGATTTTGTTTGCCTGTCAAACCTGAAGCTAACATTACCTTTACTTCCGGTTGAGTAGGACCTAAGTGCTACTCTTTGTTGTGGATGTGCCTGTTAGCCCCTTCCTTGGTTATTTTTCCCATATGACAATCTTGTTACAATGTTCGAGGGCCTAGACTAATGAATCAGATATTTTTGACCATGCTTTGTATTGATTAGTCTCTATTTATAATTTTAGTTTTATTGTATTATCTAAAAAATATAATGGGTTTTGCATTATTTAACTCTCATGATGACTTAGATGACAAATAAGAACAAAATGTATTTATCATCATATCCAATACCTGTTTAATAAATCAAATGATCAAACTGTTATCAGTATACATGGCTTTAATGTAAAGCAAAATGCAGTACTACACAACCTCTGGTGTCCATGGTTTACATAAATTGGGAGCAGGTTTGTAAAGTTTCAGATTGGTATATAAATGCTTCAGATGGATTGGCAAATACTTCACATGGATGCTTATAAAGTAATATGGATAGAGAATGGTATATGCCGTATGCACTGTGAAGACATCTCAGTTTGCAAGGAGCTATAGCCACTCTTCATAACAACAGAGTAGGTTACGGTGAGATTGTGCCATGACATTTAGTAGCTATTTTAGTGGCACAGGAAAGGAACACAAATTATTGAAATTATAATCCCATATTGTTTTCCTTTCCATCAGCACACTAATATTAAAGAACAAATATATATTAATATAAAGGAAGTCATGCTAACAGTGAACATCTTTATTCGTCAGAGAGGGTTGCACAGAAATAGACATGGGGAAAAAAACAATTGAAGACATGACCACTCATTTGTCATACGGTGACATCAGATAAATCAAGAAAAAGAAATGATGAATGCCAGATTTTGACTTTTCCGTATGTAAAAACAACAGAATTTTGAGATGGGCTGTGCAAAGATATATTCAAAATGTTTCTTATACATAAACAATGTGACTGAAAACTGAATTCAACTTGCCTCTCATTTTCCAAGAGAGATAAGTATGAAATAGAAAATGGAGACTAGGAAAGATTTAAGGCTTTGTTACTCATATCCAAAATAGGGCATAAATATGTATAGACATTTACAGAAGTAAACTTTTAGATAGTCTTTATATACTCTGTTCTCTTGAACTTAAACATATATCCATCTCTTCCTTAGCTATAAACAACTGTGGGGTATATAACTTCACCGAAAATGTAACCTCGGTTAGCCGCATCTCTTGGTTCTTAATTGTGCGCTGCTCTTTACATATTTGTGTCTCTTTAATATGGACTGTTGCCTCACCAAGTAATTTATTTTTATTTTATGTTATTTATTTTTTTTTTTATATTTTTTTTTTTCCCATTTTGTATACAGATATCAAACTTTTGGTTTACTAATTTTTAAGGACTCCAGCATATATATCATAATTTTACTCTATCACAAAACCTACATTCAATGCTATTACACAACAATTTGTTGATTTTTTATTTTAGTTTGTGCAGAGGGTAACAGTAGTTTTTTTTTTTTCTCTCTCTCTCATTGAACACTGTTATCAATGAATCCTTTTGAATCAGTCCCTAAAGATGTGATTTTAGCTTTTCTTTAAGATGTATTTTGTTTTCACTCCCATATGCATAGACGGCAATTTGGGAAGTGCTTGTGTTAAACTACAGGCCTTTTCTGCGATTTCTTCAGGTGACCCAAGATTAAAAGGATAAGGATGCTCTAAATGTATTGACATAAAAAGGACATTATTTACTGTAAAAAAAAGTAAAATATGGTTGTATTACAAACCATAGTCCTCATTCTGTGTTCCACATATTTACAGCAAACTATGTGTGTAATTGGATTTCCATTTTAAAAAGAAGTAAAATGGCCGTAGTTTTGAAACGTTGGTAGTAAAGCAAGCATGCATGTGAATGTTTTATAAGCATGTCTGTTCGTTTTATACATAGAGGTATAATGTACCAGAGATGGTTTGTTTAGTTCTTGTTTTTTTCTTTTTTCTTTAAGGTATTATTAATGAATTTTATCCCTCAGATACATTACAGTAGCCAGGAGCTGACGGCACGACGAGAGAGCCTTTGCGTATGGTTGGCAGAAAACCGTGTGCCATACACAGTTAGGGATGACATGAGTGTAGAGGTAATATAACTCCTTTCATAATGTGAATATGTATATCTAAATTTTTAAATATTAATTAGTTTCATGACCTAACTTATATTTTGATAGTCCATGAAATAACATCCTTTGAAGTAAACAGTTCTACTGCATTTACCATTCACATCTACCATCAGGTTTTGCAAACTGCAGTAATAGCCCAGCCATATGAACCAGGCTCAGTCCAGTGCACCAATGAAGTAGTTCTGGACAAAGTGATGAAACTAGTGCAGCAAATGCCTGTTCAAGCTGCCACCACAACTTAAAATGCCCTGCTAGTGTACTAATTGCAGGATACCAGTATCTGCTTAGAGCGCAACAGAATCATGTGATATTTCAGCAGATGTCTGGCCTCCTATTCTGTACAGCTGAATCATGTGTCTGAATCAGTTGCTAAGGCTGGTACACACCAAAGTTGATGTAGTGAAGTGTATGCCTTGGCCATTGTACCACCAAAGCTATCAGTCTTGCTACTACAGTATTATATTTATTGAGATATCTCTCAGCAAATTTAGTCTTACCAGTAAAGTAAAATAGTTCATATAATGTGCTGATGACAGTCAGATGTCTTTTTGTACAGGATTATATGCCTGATTTCATATCTTCATGTAACCACCTTGTCTGAAGACTTAACTAATAACCTTAAGGAAAATTAATGTCATATTTTGTTCCCATAGTAAAATGAAAAGCTTGCAGCCATCTAATATTCCATGAAAGTATACTACCAATATTACAATCTTAAAATCCATTTTTCTATGTAATTATTAGAATGACAGTCCACCTTAACAGCCCTTGACTTGTTTTGGCTTCCTCGTACTTTTATCAGAGGTTGATTCAATATCAGCATGTATATTTGGATATATTTATTGTTGAGTAAATATTTGATATGTAATTCAGAGGAAAAAAAAACATTTCATATTGAAAAGATTACAATGTCCATACTTATGTTATTCAGGTACTGAAAATTAGTTTTAGAAATTATGAATATGTAATCAGAAACATAATCATTCCAAAAGGTAAAAAAGGAGTTTTTTGGGGAGGGGGCTATGTATATGTATAAAAAAAGGACTTCAAACAGGAATGCCACTTTGAAAAGGTTGATCACTTCAGGGTATGTTTCTGATATTAACTAGGACAAATTGTTGTATACAATTGGGTGGTAAGTAAGGTAATTTATATGTAATGATTTGTCACTGGCTGTGAATATTTATTGATTTGTATAAATAGTAATTGCTCAATATAAGGAAACCTGGTTGGAAGCAGTGGTGGAGGAACCTAAATGCTTTAACCTCATGTGACTGGAAATTATCATGGAGTAACTCTAAATTTTATCACTACACATAAAACTTTTGACATAAATTTAAGGAGCTGACTTTCTTGTGAAGATTAAACAGCCTCTATTACAGAAGACAATGCCTTATGCTTCACATACTTAGGTTAATAGCAACGCACAGAAGAATAAAACCAAGCATAAATGTAAGCGCTCTTGAAATTTTGGGTCATAAGATAGTAGTACTCTTGTGTGTTTATTTCAAAGTGTATGCATGACTTTTGATTGTACTGAAAAAAATGGAACTCGGATTTCTGTGAGAACATCATGATCGAAAATTGAAGGGAGATAGCATACACATAGATTTCGGTATTTGAATATGAAAGTAGCCATTGCTGATATTGCTCTTTGGAATATTTGTCTCCTGTGCTTCCATAATCATTCATTAAAATCACTTTGATAATGAGGGTAATGATAATGATAAACAAAATTATTTGTTTAATGATAATATTAGTCATGATGAATATTAAATGGTAAAATAATATGGCTTTGAAATACTAGAATGTTAGATGAATCTAAAAGTGAGAATTATTATACACAAAATACAGTGAAAAAAGACAAAAGTATGTATTATGAATGGTAACTAGCTTTCTCAATGTTATTCTGAACAGATGATATAATCTTTATTACTGAAAGTGACTGAAAGATATCATGATCGCTATTCTTACTATGATTATAATTCTATTATCATTATCCTCATTGTCATTATTACGTGTTATTAGTATTGACTATCATTACTGCATTAATTAGTTTGATCATTTTTTTTTCTTTTTGTTTTCAAGATGAAATTACGGTCTCCCATATCACTACTATCTTAATTATTATTTTACTTAATTTTTTTCTCATGCTTTGACCACAAAAGCAATCTAATTCCTAAATTTCTTGAAACTACTAATATTATAACATAGGCAATGAATTTTGTAGTTGATTTTGAAAATGAGGAGCAAGATCAAATTAATAGAATCAAATGTTTTCATTACATGTAGAAATTCTGATGCAATTCTTGTTGACTAAATGAAGTGACTGTTGCAAAGGAAGAAAGAAAGAAAAAAAATGCAATATAGATTTTTTTTTTTTTCCCAGCACAGGATTTTTTTTTTTTTTTTTTTTTTTTTTTTCTGTTATGTTATTATTTTTCCCTCACTAAGAACACATGAGATTATATATATATATCCATGAATGTAGTAAGTGAGAAGTCTTGATTAGCGATTCCTGGTACGATGCATTTTAGTAGAACCTACCTGGAATGTATTTCCTGCCCTGGAGGAAATAGCAGTCCGTGATGGACTTATTTCGACTGGCTTTGGTGCCAGGAGTGGGGCCAGTAGCACATTTTAAATGTTGTGTGATTGAGCCTTTTGGTATTCCTGCTTCACGTTTGTGTGAGGTATACATAGGTATATATATATATATATATATCTTCAGGCATGATGTCGCAATGTTGGAGTTGATGAGCACTATATAATGACTCAGTTGTCCTTCTCCTTGTGATGTAGTTTGTAAATGGATGTGCTCATGGTCGATAACGACAGTGCATGTACTTTCATAACTTATGTATAAACGCAACTCGAGGAAACTTTGTAACCATTTACCCTTTAGTAAATATGACTGGTTGGCTGTGACAGTTTTGGGTGAGAAACATAACTTACATTCCAGTTGGTTCTATTGCTATATATATTATCTTAAAATGGCTATATATCATCAATCTTCCACCAACAATATTAGCTAATCTTGCACATATATTTAAAGCTTCTCTCCCCTCCCCCCCTCCTTCCCTCCTCCCCACAATATTCAACTTCATTATCATTATTATCCCAAGAATCTAGAAGGGTAAAGAAGCAAGTGAATCATCTGCTGTCAAATTTCAAACTTTGAAATATCCTTTTTATAATTTTGTGAAAATAGTTGCCTAGAAAAACTCCTTTGAAGTGCAACAGGTTACCTTTTCTTGTTGTGATGTATTATTTTGTGTTTATAAAGCTTTTAAAATGTTCTTTTATTATAGGTAAGGACTTCTATCCCCATCATATTCAGACTGAACTTTTCCTTTTAAAGCTTATTGGTAAAGGTACCATGTACACACTTTCTTTAGTTGGTGGGTTATGAAAGTTCATTTATTGACACTTATTTGTTGTCTGATATGCATTTCCCTGAACTTCAGCATGATTCATTCTCTTTTTACCTTCTGTGTATGTTTGCCTGCGATCATTTTGAGATGAGAACTTCGGTATTTAAAAAAGAATGGAAGGTTCGTTTGGCAGTAGATGTTCAGGAGTTATTTATTTCCCTCCTGTACATTTCTTGCATATTAGCACTGAGATATATTCTTGATTAAATAGTGCAGTGCAATGTTACCTAATGTGGTGACTTGATGTGTTAGATGCAACCCATTAAATTTTCTTTGTAGTGTGCTTTATATTTTGAGAAATATCATTTCATACCAACACTAATACAGAAAATTCATATAAATCATCTGTATTATACTAGCATAGTTGACAAATAATTTGTAAGATATTTATATACAATTGTTGACTGCAATAACTTTCATTGATGGAATTCTGTTCTTAAAGGTTGTTATCACAGAAAATAAACTATTGGTGCTTTGGTGAGTCATGGATGTGCATCATGGGGAAATATTATGTAATTATCACAGGAAGTTTGATGTCTTAGGTTTAGGTTTCAGTGAGTGTGTTACTCTTTTTTTTTTGGAATAAAGAGAAGTTTACAAGGAGAGGAAATAGCTATCTAAATATATTTTTTTCAGCAAAATTTCAACAATAGGATATAAGAAAGTTAATCAGTTTATTAGACACTAGTCTTTACATTTAAAGAAAACAGGTTATAGTGTTCACATGTTTAATGGATTAATCTAATTGGCAAAATTCAAAGAAATTGTCAACTTCTTACAAACAACTGGTTCTCATATATGATAATAATGGAGGAGAAACTATACTTAAGTGTTTATTTATCAAATATATATAGATTGCATTATATATTTTATATTCAAGGAAGCATTCTAACAGCTGAGTGCTTCACATAGACAGCAAAGTGTTAGACATAATAATTACAGGAGATTGTTACTGGTGCTAGTGGTTTATTATCTGTGTACGTTTATTTTTTATCCAAAATATTATAAAGGCAGGTTATTTAGCAATTCTCTTGTTTACTGTAATTTTCATATATGACTATACCTATATAATTGTGGCAAATATATGGCTTGGTGCTTCATGTAATTTTAGAGATTAATGATGTTGCCTTTTATGTAAACTCGTGTGATTATGGTGGATGGATAATATCTTGTTATATGTATTGCAGGAAATGAGTAGATTACGTGTAATGTTCCACAGAAGTTAGTAGACTGCATATTCACCATTGTGTCATAGTGTCTAATATTCATAGAATAGAGCCTCATAGAGCTAGACTTCGATGGCAGAAATAATACATATTGCGGTTTATTTTGAAAGTACTCTTTATCTGTTTATGAAAAAAAAAAGTATTTTTACTCTAAATGGATTTTATTCTATGAATTTTTGGTCTAGGCTTCAACAGTCATTTTCAGTAACTTCTAAGGTACTAAGGGAAAGTATAAAGATACTACGTAATTTTATGAATGGCTGTGATGACATTTTTGCACTATATTTCATTTGACAAACTTATACTTATGTCTTTTTTTTTTTTCACAGGCAAATCTTTATTTCTCCATGCAAGGTCTATCGAGTACATGGTAGTTACTTATTGCTGTTTCTCTTTTTTTTCTTTTTTCTTGTTTATTTAATACAAACATTGGTCTGGCACAGTGAAATCAGATGATAATCAAGCTAACATTGTTAAATGACATCAAAGAGATATGAAAATTACCATTAGATTCCAAAATTGGACTAATTACAGTTGTTATATTTATATAAAATTTTTTGTAATCTAGTGTTGATTACTCTAGAATAAGGTGAATTTCATATCCTCAGTTGTAGTGTAGGATTGACCATATACTGCATGAAAGCTGAATTTCATGGTTTTATCTGGAACTTTTCTGTAGACCACTACGGCAACTTCGTAACAGCCGAAGGAGATTATTGAATTAAGGTATATCAATACAGGCAAGCTATTCAGGCATCATCTCCTACGACATAGAATATCCTTGATATAATGATCTGGTTACTGTAACTTAAGGAATGTAATGTTATTTACGTTGGAACTTGTGTGTTTGCATTTCAACATTTTTTGTTGAAATATGGCTGTGCTTTCATGACTTGTCTTTTTTATTTCCATTTATCTTCGTGGAAGTATGTTTGAGTTCGTTCTTGCTTAATAACTGTTGGCTCTCTTCAGCTATTCCGAATTGCTATTTAGTTCAGTCAGTTTATTAAGTCATTTATCTATCATTGTTATTATCACACACCAGTTTATATATTCAACAGATGGAATGTTTTAACCTCATGCTTTTCTTGGTTATTTGCTTGTTTTATACTCTGGGTAATTACAGTCGCTAGTTGTTTGTTAGTGTTAACAATAGCACTGAGGTAACTTCTTGCTTGACTGTAGTTGTTGCTGCCATTATATTACATTTAGTAATATAATATTTGCTGTTATTCTTTTTTTCAGTATAATAATAATCATTGTAATTGTCATTACTTTTTTATTTATGTTTATTCATCCTCATCATAATCCTGGTATTCATTATCATATAGATTACTTTTTCTATGGGGCGCTGTTGTATGTGACTTTTAATATCCAATTCATAACATTAAACCATGTTGATGTTGAAGTCTTATTATAGCTCAGTTATCTGAAGCACTACACTAAGTGTTAAGGATTATATTATCAGATGGTAATCAGTGTATGTGTAAGCACAGTATATGTCTTGCTTGACCTGTACAGTATTTACAAAGTTTATAATATGCCTAACATGTCAAAACCCTATCACTTAATGTAAATAACATAAAGACTAAATGAAATAGGTTTTGATACCCTATTGTTTTGAAATTTATTACTTCAGAAAACCAAAGTATCTTACAGAAGTTCTTCTAATATCAGCCTACTTTACGTTACATTTTCAAGAGTAGTCGCCATGCATTTGACTCATTGTATGTGTTTCCCAGTTTCAATATCACAGCTAGTTGGGAGATCCATATATGATAAGATAAAGATGCAACATCTTTCTCTCCCCAAACTTTCCTACATATTCAGAATTACAATAATAGCAATGTAACACAGGAAGTACATGGTTGCTGTGAAGGAGAAAGGAGTAATGGCTCTAATTTGACAAAAATAATCAGGGTATTGATGTAATGAAAGATTAATTAAGAGAGAGAAGACAGGAGGAATATCAGACACTGTAATATGGCCTCCACCCAGAGGGTCTTTACCTTGAAGATCATTAAAGTCCATACAAAATGTGAATTTTTGAAGTGTAAACTTAAATTAAATTTGCTAGAATGAAATATAGTAATTGTAATATTGCAGTATGAAGTGACACTTGCATAAGCTTACTCATGCATACCTACACATTACCCTGCCCCCTGACACACTCACACTCACACCTCTCTCACTCTCTCATTCACATTCACATTCACATTCACATTCACACACTCACTCTCACTCTCTCTCACTCTCTCTCATTCATACTCTCATTTTCACAAACACTTTCATTCACACACTTTCATTCACACACTTTCATTCACACACTTTCATTCACACACTTTCATTCAACACACACTTTCATTCACACACTTTCATTCACACACTTTCATTCACACACTTTCATTCACACACTTTCATTTCACAACTTCACTTCACACTTCAGTCAGACACTTTCATTCACACACACACACACACACACACAACACACACACACACACACACACCATCTCAACACACACACACACACACACACACACACACACACACACACACACACTTTCATTCACACACACACACACACTTTCATTCACACACATTCACTCACTCTCTCATTCACACACTCACTCACTCTCTCATTCGCACTCACCTTCTCATTCACATTCTCTCTCTCTCTCATATTCACACTCACATCACTACTCTACATTGACACATACCTGACAATTTAGGTAAGGTCTGCATTTATGGACCTTGTACCTACCTATTCAATAATTGATTTTGCTGGGCCTTTACAGCTGTATTATTAAAAAAGTTAAGGGTCCTTTTCCCTGCTTAAGGAAATATGGTACTCCGTAACTCAATTTTCCTTCTCCCTCACCCTAAACCCATTTATGCAGCATAAGCATTGTTGGTACACTGAGGGTTTTAGCTAAGGTAGGGGAGGGTTGCATTAAGAGAACCTGTTCTCATGATTTTCTTTAGAACACTCTACATAATTTGTAATTGATTGCAGATGGCTGGAAAATACACACAAAGTTGCAGAAAACCTAGTCAGAAGTTTAAATAGGCAGACATTCCCTGTCAATCACCTGCAAAATTCTATATATTTTCACCCTATATTTATAACCTATATTACACAATGAATTAAAGAATAGTACTGGGTATTGTGTGCATGCTTATATATCAATGTCCCTATTCCTTTCCCAGTCACCAAGACACTGCAATTCACTCAACTGCCCTAACCCCTTAAGCCTTCACGTTTTACTAGTCTCGGTTCTACTTCATTTGCTCCCCTCTTTTCCCTTTTCACTACCATACTATCTGAAATGTTCTCTTATCCTTGACATAACACATTTTATCCTAATCTTTAACTCTTCTTTATCCTTTTTGCCACAATACTTTTCCATAGTACTATATGACCTTTGATGCCTAGCACATTATTTATTCCAAACATTAACCATGCATATATATATAATATATATATATATATATATATATTATATATATATATATATATGTATATATGCATAGATATAAATATATACATAAAAAAATTAACAACCAAACAAAATAAATTATAGAAATAATAGATGAATGTATACTGTAAGGTAAGATTATCCTGTCATAATCAAACTTGTAATCACCAATTAAATTTTTTCAATAAGTAAATATGCCTGTGTTCCATCTAAAAGTATTTGAAACATATGGTATTTGTTGAATACCCTAAAACCGTATGGTAATCAAATAAGAAAAGAGATTTATCAACCTTCCCCTGTGACCTAGGCACAAGGGCCATGGTAAGCATCCATGAAGAAAATAAATGGAACAAATTTAGTATTATGAACCCGGACAGACAACACGTTTCAAAATAAGTAATCTTTTTTTGTTACGAATTCTGCCAGGATTACCAACTCCTCAGGGAGAGGGAAGGTCTGTGGTATCTATTTTGGAATATGGAAAGATTTGGGTTACTTCCATAAGCTAAGGTTTAGGGACCCTTACGGTTTTCATAATACACCTGTTAGTTTTCATTATCAAAAGATGACAAAAAAATAAAAAAACAAATTCTCTTAATACAAAAATAATACACTAAATGACATATAAAGAAACAATAACTAGGAAAATTCCTAATGTTGCCTGATGGTCTACAATTTTTTTACAAAATAAATTTTTACATTAAAGTGGACCCAAAACACTTAATCAAAAGGGAGCGAGCAAAATGAATCATTTGTGAATTAACCTTTTCTTACATGTTGATATTCTGCGTTCATTCAAATGACGATTTTTTTAATCTACATTGCACAATATAATCAATGGAAACGGACAATGCAAGAAAGAGATCCCTTGGGCAGAATGTTCAATATTCATAATATTTCATTATTTTCATATACTGCAAAAGACAGTACTGCCAACATTTCATTCTCTAGAAAATTCTAGAAGAAGGCTTTAATACAAGGACCCATCAATCTGTACCCTCGTAAAGTGTGTACTGTAATCAAGGAAAGCGAGGCGTGTCTATTGATTGAGATAGGATAACTACAATATACTACTCTACATACTGCCGTTAATACTGCTACTCCCCTGCTTGTTCCTTTAATGGTTAAAAAGACAAACATTTTCACTGGAGAATCATGAAATATGGTTTTCATATTTAAACTCTTCAACACTACTCCCTCTACTAAATTGGATAGGACACTCCCCACTGAGAAAAGAACAAGTAAAAAGATTCAACTTTATTATTTTACTTCAGGTAAAATGTGTAGATTTCTTTGTACATAACAGTTCAAAATATGTACTGACAAGTCATATCATTCAAAAGAATAGTAATAATCTGAATGTCAAATCCATCTACTACTAGAATCTTTCAAAATATCATCTTGCCGAGTTATTCAACAGATACTTGCATTTCAGTTATACAATAATGTATGCTGTCTTGTAGTAATTACTGATACTTCATGTCGTCCTTCGGCAAACACCTCATGAAATCCTGCAGCAAATAATAAAATCTTAGTAGATGTCTAGCAAATATTAAAATTCTACCTGGACTTGCTGCTTCCTATGTGTGTGTACATCAGGAAGTGGAAGTTAACAAACTGTTTGAATATTCTGTCATAATGCAGTTCATGGATAGAGTATCTATTCAAACCAAAATATAAAAAATAACAAGCTTCACAGTATTACCTCTCCTCATTTTACATTTGCAAAGTACAACCATTGTTGTTCTTACTTCAATAGCAATATATTTCTGTAATGCAGTATATGATTGCATTCTACATTAGAAATAAAATCTGAGAACTTTCCCTACTATACTGCAATAAAAAAATAACCTAACTATATAGAAAACGAGTTGTTCACTCTACTTTTTAGCAAAAGGGTAACAAATGCCGTATTCAAGACTTCATTGTACCTCAACCTGCATCTCACACCTAGTCATTTGGTATTTTTCATTGTTGAATTATAGTAATTACGGATTAACCACACCATTTTCCAGTGTATGAATTCTTGTGCACACACATAAAATATATATTACTATTGCATCATTTGCAAAGGCAATTCATAATATGTCTACTTCCTTCTTGTTAGATATCTATATATGCCAGATTAACAGTTATTGCAATTGTCATGACACTCATTCCAAAGTACATCTTAGCATATAATACTTGAGTCTTTCAAGAAGTAATTCCCGAGTTCTATATATAAAATAAAATTCTAAGTTCCCGATCCACCACTTCCTCTCCATGACTGAATAACCCCCTCTTATTTTACATTGTTGTTGAGTGAAACATTATGAATAAAACCAGATTTATTTCTAAAAATAACATTTTAAAAATCTGACATATACAGTGTAATGGTCAAAAGTACATCTAAACAGCCCTCATTTCCTTGTTCTGTTTATTATACATACTAGGTTTATGTTGGAATTTACGCAAAATACCAAGAATATACAACCGCTCGAGGTATGCTTTTTACCAACAAGTCATGGTCTTGATACGAATAATATACAATGGACACATTGTAAACATTCTAAGAATCAATAGAATTGTAAAATAAAAGCAATGCTGATTTCTTTTAACAATCATTTGTGGAATTAAAACAAGCTTGTATAGCCTCCAAACAACAAAGGAATAACTATCACGAATCAATTTCAAAATCACATTTACTGATATTCCAGTTGGTTTTCTTTGCTGAAGTTGAGATGGATATGTTTCCTAGTCATGACTGATATATTCAAGATGAATAAAATAATAATAATAATAATAATTAAATAAAGCTAAAAATTATTGCATCTTAACAAACATCGCACTTCGAAAGCAAATGGTGTACTTTCACTCATTACATTACATCCTTTATTTCTTACTTCATTCTTTTCTGTTGTCTGGCTCTGTAAATATCACTTGTTAAAATGGGTTTATTCCCGTCTTCATCATCTGAATCGTCACCAGGGACCAGTTTTCTCTTCCGGTCTCCACTGGGTCAACTACCCAGTGCACGGACTTGGAGAGTTCAAACAGTCTGACATCATGGCTTCCAGTAGTTGACCATTGACCCCCTGGAAATGACACCATTTGAAAATGTAAAATAAAATAATAAATGGAGAAATTCTCAGCACATTATACTGTCCTGCTTTTATGAATCTCATGATCTTATCTTATAAAGGACATCAGCAAACTTATTCAAGTGTGTGTGTGAATGTATCTATGTACATATATTTATATATATATTCCAATAAATCTTACCTTGTTCAGGAAGGTTCAGTCTCATGAAGAGGTCAACCAAAGCATCGAGCTTGACAAAGGGGCCTCGGAAGCAATGAGGTGGCGGCAGCATGGACAGCAGATTGGCAACAGCAGGAGGTGGGGGGAAAGCACCACCTATCACAGGATAATGTTCAGTGTGATTGATGAAAATATAAGAAGCATTGTAAAAGTTGCTTTCTTGAACACTACTAAGACGAGAATGTAAAATTAAAAAAGGCATACAGACTTTTCTAAACTCTATATGATTTCTGAGGGAATTAAACAAAATTAGAAATACTTACAAGATCTACACTGAAGCAAGATATCCATTATCAATGAATTTGATTATCAATAGAAATTCGCTGTCTATTACAATACCAGGATGAAAAGACAAAAGAATTATTACTTCAAAATAAGTGACTATGAAACTCTGTTTAAAAGTTTTAAAATAAATTATTATACATGGAGTCACTAGTGATTGTCTTGTCACCTACTAGCTTGCAAAAAAAGCAAAACAATGATTAATAACTCCAAAAAAGAAATAAATAAATAACGCTTAATTCACAATCAGTACCAGAACGGATGCTAACGGCAATGCAATTCCCAACTCCTGAAAACCAATCAAAAAGAAAGGCAAATACAGCACCTTTGACTGGGTGTTCTCCAGGGATATATTTGGCCTTGGGTTTGAAGGGGATCATCTGAGAGAAGTCGGGTCTTGCATAGGTCGGCTCCTGAGAGTCGTGAATTGACAATCCTCGGGGAACATTTGGGTTGATGATCATGTTGTGGGTCGAGATGTCACGGTAACCAATGGCTCTGGAAGGAAAATCTGATTTGAGAAAGGCTATCAAATCCTACATTTTATGCCATTTATTTCATAAACTCCACACTGTTAAGGCTTACCCCTTGCAATCACAAAAAAATCATATCTTATAATACATTTCATTTATAGCAAATACACAATACAAATCAGCAACTTGGAACAAATCCAACCGCATAAAATATAAACATTTGACCAATGAAACAAAAATAGACTTACTTCAGTTCAGGTGGTGTGCAAGGGTAGAGGTCCATGAACTTGTACCGATCAACTAGCTGTGCTGTGTCCTTGCCCTCAAACTCTTGCAGCTGTGAAATGAAATATTCATAAATGCATGTACTAAGAGACTGCATCAAAGAGAATTGGCCAAAAAAAAAATAATATATATATATATTCAAGCATAAAAGACTAAGATAACACCTATGTTTAAAAATATCACAAACTTGAAGGCTGAAACAACTCTGAACAACACTGCATGTACATATAGAGCTACATCCATAAATAAGGAGACAAATAAACAAACGATATGCAGTTTCTCTAATATTTACTGGTGGCTGGGGACTTACCTTCTGCAAAACATGAGCTCTTCTCTTCTCGACCTTGACAATCGACGCAAGATCACCAACATTGCACTCAAATTCCAGGAAACGGTTCCACAGCCCGACAGTGTCCTCATTTTTCAGCTGTCCTGAGGTTAGCACTCTTTCAAACAAAACTCTTGTGTTGTTATCGTCTGGAAGTAAAAGAAAGATAAGAGTGAATATAGCCTTGGATATTATCTGTACTACTATGATTACTAATATCAGTAAAATAATAACCATAATAAGGATGATGAAAATAACAAACAAAATTATACATATAATTGGTATAAATAAAACTTTTCGTTTTAGAAAGAGGTCAAACTTGCTGAAGAGAGAAATGACATGTTAATCAATACTTTATAATCAAGTAAACTTCATAGTGACAGGAAGTAATACATATTTAAAATTACAATCTGCATCAATTACTAAATAATGCCTTCTCGGTAATCATCGCTTAGTTGTATCTCAATCATCATTAGATTTATTTAACTATTCAGTCATTAAATTTTCCTTTAATGACTATAACATGCATACAACTTTTGGTAGACTTTCAAATAAGGAGCATGTATACTCTTTTATTGAACTCTAGGCTACATAAAATTATTTTTTATTATGCAAATAATGGGTTCAATCCACAAGGAAACATATTATTAATCCTACAGTGCAACTCCTGAACTTAAACAAATTAGCCCATTCAAATGGGATAAATAGTCAACAACCATGATGTAGTCTGCATTATCCGGGCACTTCTTGAGTCCCAGTTCAAATATCCTAAAAGCAATGTCTTTATTCTTTGTGCAGTAGTACTCCATGAGAGCAGCACCAACGTAGATGTGGAATTTTGTCCGAACGTCCTCTCGCGCTTTCTTGAAGACCTCTCTTGTGGATTTTATTCCTTCTGCCCGTCGAGCAAATTTCATATACTGAAGGTAAGCCTGCGAGAGGTAAGAAAAAAACAAAAAACAAATTAGGTAATAAAAACAGGGAAAAAGTAATCAGCTTCCAGTGTTGTTTTTCCGAACTGTAAAAGCAGACTTAACACATTCCCTTCATGGGAAATACATACATATATACTTATACCAAATGTTCTATTGTTATTATCAAACCAAGAATAAAATTAATATTCTCATATTATTATTTCTGACACATAGATTATCATTGTCTAAAAGGAAAAAGGGAGAAAGAACCACAGAAAAGGATGTGACATTGCTATAGTTATAACTGTTACAGGAACTTACCATGCACTGTGAAATCACATAATTTCACTCATACCTTTTCCACCACATGATTCTGCGAACTTACCAGTGTTGGATCAATATCCTCCATTTCTATGTACCGCTGATAAATTTTATGCACTTCTTGGTATCTCAGGCGGGATTCCTCAAAATCTGCATAGGCAAAGTACAAGAGCTGGTTCTTTCTCAGAGGTCCAGAGATAGCACGTTCATAGATTTGAGCTGCTTCCTCACTGAAGATTTTGCTGGCGTTCACATCCTGTGGAGGTAGGTTGAATTAACAGACATCATTAACATCATAAAAAGAAATTAATAATAATAATAATAATAATAATAATAATAATAATAATAATAATAATAACAATAATGAATAAATTACTATCTACACTTTAAACTTCTTGACTTTACTCTCGGGTACTTTGATGGTATACTAAGATTTAGAAAACGTGATCTATACTCAAAAAAAAAAAAAAACACACACAAAGTCACTCACCCCTTTTTCCGATAGGAGTTTGGAGGACTCTTGCAAGAAGAGTGCCGCTTCGTACCAAATATCCGGATGATAGGAGAGGCAGAGGAGGCACTGCTCATACGCAAATCTCACACGTTTGGTTACCAACGTCTGGTCATCCGTTCTCAAAGGGTTGTCTTTCTCCCATCTAATATATCGCTTCCAGATTTCAACCTGTAAAAAAGATACAGCCCTTTGAACAAAACTTATATCACAACTAAAATTATAATATCTGCTGATTTAGCATAAAATAAGACTATATCTAAAAAATAAAAGATTCATGATACATTTCTGATCTCCCTAAAAAAAAAACAAATATGAACACATTTCTTCCTACTTAACTATAAATCTTACTCTCTTTTCATTTAGTTAATATGACTGTACTTTAATCAGCAGCATAACACAAGTTAATATAGTTGTGAAAAGTACAGGTAAGCATTAATAATTTCATCAGAAATACTTTTACATCATTGGTCTTATTTTACATTATCTATCGATCCTATTCCTAACTTTCTCAACAATGGTCACGTTCCTCTGTTCTTTCTAAAACAATTTAAATAATTAGATTTCTCCCCATTACTAAACTATAAATGTTTATATCTATTCTTTACAATATCTAAGAACCAAATTTACTAAATTTCGGCACAAAATACAACCAACATATCCCATTCATCACCTGTTTTGTTTCTTCGGGTAGACCTGAAGGGGGCACACTTGGCAGATGACGGTTCAGACCTCTCGTCTCGGTCTCCAACTCCTTTCCGACTCTTCTTGCATTCATGTAGTCCCTTCCTCGCTCAATGTTCATCTTCTCGGCAATAATGGGATTTATGTTCTTCTCAAAGTCCAGGTAATCTTTCCATAGCTGCTCAATGTTGGCCATTGGGGTCACAATGCCTCTTTGGTACACCTGTGTTGAAAATATGCATTTTAAGCATTTTAAAACAGTAATACTCATTGTAAGAAGAAAACTAATATATAAGAGTAAGTATAAAGGTGAAAATAGGGAGGGGGCTGATAGGAGGGAGGGGGAGGGGAGGAGGGGGGGAGGGAGGGGAGGGAGGGAGGGGAGGGGGAGGAGGGAGGAGGAGGAGGAGGAGGAGGAGGGAGGAAGAGGAGGAAGAGTAGGAAGAGGAGGAGGAGGAGGAGGAGGAGGAGGAAGAGGAGGAGGAGGAGGAGAGGAGAAAGAGGAGAAAAGAGGAGGAAGAGTGAAAAGGAGGATGAAGAGGAGAAAGAGGAGGAATGAGGAGGAGAAAGAGGAGGAAGAAGAGGAAGAGAGGGGAAGAGAATGAGGAGGAAGGAGGAGAAAAAGAAGGATGAGAGAGAGAATGAGGAAGAGGAGAGAGAGAAGGATGAGGATGAGGAGGTGGAAGAAGGGAAGAGGAAGAAGATGAGAAGATAAAGGAAAGATGGAGAAGAAGGAGGAGAAGGAGGAGGAGGAAGGGTAAAACTGAGAGAAAGAGAAAAAAAGAGAGGGAAGAGAAAAGATAAGAGAGAGGCAAACGCATAAGACGAGAGAGAAAAAAAGAGGAGGGAGACAGGGAAAGACACTTAAATGCAACGCACCTTTCTGACTGCCATAATCTTCTGGTTTTCTGCATAGGAACCTACAACCTCGACATTCTTCAGCAGATTTGCATAGTCATTCCACAGAGTATAGGAATTGTAGTCCATTCCGATCTTATCAGTGGCAAATTCATACGCCTGAGACAACTTCTCCCTGGAAACAAGAAATAAACACTTAGTGCAATAGCAATTGTTTTAATCAAACACTTGCATTAATCACTCATATCTATCTGCACATTCCTATTCCTCATGTTGAGGCCAATTTCTTCAAAGTAAAACACTCATAAATAGTGAGAAGTTATTTGTGAGAAATTTTTATTTACAACTGTTTGCCGATTCAGTTTAATTTACCTGTATGTGGGTAAGCTGGATTTTGTCTCTTTCACGTACGTAACATACAGTCGCCAAAGGTCTATGTTGAGCACTTTCGTTAAACATCTCTGGAACAACTGGAAATAAACAAACTTATTAATATCTAATAGTTTAATAGGTAGACAGACAGATCGATAGATAGACAGATAGATTTATAATTAGCTGGGAAAAAAATGCTTTATCCCCATATTATATACAGGAACATGGAATGATTTCTTCCCACTCGGCCTCATAATAATTGATAATAAAAACAACATAATGGCGGAAAAGCCCTCAATACACATAGAAAATCTATTTGAAGGCGAGACAATAGTCTGAAAACCCTTCTGGATTTCATTTTCAACTCGGGTAGATCACCAGTATCCCTAAAATACCAACATAATTACCAAATACATTCATACTGAGTGTCCAGCAAATATGTCCTTTGCTTTTTTAAGTAACTCAATTAAATATCCAAGTGATGCTATGACTGCACTATGAAGAGCAGCAGTTATATTTACGAGAAGTGCAGCATCAGTAATTGGTAATACCTGTAAAAGTAAATATAATTCCCTATCTGCTATATATCATTATAAAGTTAGTAGTGGCCTGTTACCTATAACTACAAATGTGTATAACAAGATTCATTTATCAACTGCATCAAACAGTCCTTTGCACAATGTTAACATTAATCTTTCCTCTCCAATCTTTTTTTATTTTCATCTTCACCCCTTTCTTCATATGTATGTATCTATGTCTCTCTCTGTCTCTCTGTCTCTGTGTGTCTGTGTGTCTGTGTCTGTGTCTGTCTCTCTC
>NW_020868505.1:338653-369419 GCF_003789085.1 Penaeus vannamei | reverse complement strand
GCCCCATGTACAATCAATACTTATCATGTACAGCTACACAAATTGTTTCCTTAAACGATACTTCTTTGGCTCGCCTCTCTATTTTTTGTTGTGTCACCGATGAACACTAATAGTTAAAAAAGAGAAGAAAACCAAGGAGGATTCACCTTCTTTATTATCACATAGTACTGGCATAAAAACTATTCATATGTACAATTCAAAGAGTAGTAACAGATACAATAAAAACGCATTAAACACGAGGATGTTCCTGTTACACATTTATTGCTATATCCCTACACCTTACCCATCTAACTTAAACCCAGTACATTTCTTTTTAAAATTACCTGTAATCAAAATCATTTAATAATAAGAATAAAACAACATAAGCAGCTTTGAATGAGCTCATCATGTTTTCACATCCATCAAGCAATAAAACACGAGGCATTTATTCCACATGCAAATGCACATTCAAAGTTCATACAGTATTTTTCTTTCTTTATAATGAGTTTCTAATTATTCACAAGCACACTTTATCTTAAATACCTAGCTTCAATCTCTATTCACCTATCATTTTCATTCATTCTCTCATGCAATAAATGCACACATGCCCATGCATAGATTAAGGGCAATATTTTACAAGGCAATTTACATTTTTTTTTTTTTTTTTTTTTTTTAACATTCTGAATGTGTATATCATGGATCTTCACTATGGGAACCCTATTGGGCAATTTGCTTTGATGATCGCTAACTAGCCTTAAAGTAAATATTACAGTACCCTTAATTCAATGGATCTAGATGCTTCACTGCTATCACATGGCCCAAAATATGGACATTAGGCTTTCTTGACTGGACACACTGATGGGTGTGCAGCCTGTAGGCCAAGCACCAAAAAACACTCATGTGTGGTGACAAGAATCCTCGCTTCTCCTTTAAAATGTTCTCTCTTTCTGCATAAGGGTATTAGTCTCTTTTCTTTGCTAGTTTCCAATGTCTTTATTTGTCATCTGATTCGCTTTATCCAGATGGTAACAGACTGTTTTCTTTGCAGACTATTTCATCTCTCTAGGTAGCTCAGAACTCAGTACAATAATAACAATAATAAGGAACATTTTGTTATGTCCTTTTTTAATATTAAATTTTTTATAATAAAATCTGTACTGCCAGTCACTGCGGCCAGGAATAGAAATCAGCACCGTCCCTGGAGCTGGCACTCCTCCAGTCTTGGCTCATGGACAGCACATTCTACACGCATTTATTGATGGAAATAATGCAAGCCTTTCCTAAATCTCAAATGAGTCTAAATCAACCTGTAAGAGCTTTGTGCACTTATGGCGAGTCATTCCTCACCTCAGCCTTCAAGCCATAATGCTCACGACATCAAATTTCCCATGATGGTATGTTCATGTCACCCAACCCTCGAACCAAATATTTTCATGACATGATTGGTCACCTCATCTGGATTATAGGAATTAATCATTTAGTGGATAATCTATTTCATTATCAAATAATAATAATAATAATTATAATAAACAGATTGACAAATTTCTAATATATCCACAGATATGAAAGGCTTTAAACTAATGCAATTTCTGTTGATCAAGTGGACGCTATAACATTGCCTAAAACAACCCAATACCCCTGATCTAAAAAAAATAAGTATCTGAGCAACAACCCTGGATTATGAGGACCCAGAAAGCCATAGGACCTCAGGATTCACAGTGAAATCATTAAGTGTCACTGTTCCTGTATCTCTAGAAGAGAGGAGATGCAAAACTGTCCTGGAGCAATGGTCCCTCAAAGCCTACACTCCAGTTTAAAGCAGTAGGCTGCCCATGGCCACTCCGGTGTCTAGCCCACTAATAGGTTTGGTTCAGAGGAAACTCCAGCTCACCACCATGTCCCTAACAGGGGATATTGTATTTGAGGGGCCAATATATATTCAATATCTAAATAGATGGTCAGTGACTTCCTCCAAGTATATACAATATTTTGGCATCACTCAGATCAAACCAAGGACTTCAAATCATTCAATCACTGGTAGCCGCACACAATGCACTCTCAAAAAGCCCTTTAGATTACAGCAATAGATATCACTTGCACTTTTTGAACTGCTTGGGATTTAACCAAAACATAACGAGCTCTCAAAACTGCTTGAAAAATAAACTACAAGTCAATATACAAGCTTTTATTGTGAAGAGATAGCATTTGAAACAGTGTGTTAAACATACCTTTTCCACTTTTTCAAATTATAAGACCTCATCTGAAAAAAAGAGACATCAATTACTTATCTTAATGCACTCACACTGAGGATATATAAAGAAATGAAAAGGAGGGGGGAGAGAATGAGAGGAGAGAAAGATTCAGAAGAGATGAGAGGGAGGGTGTGGAGGGGAGGGAGGAGGAGGAGATAAGTGGGGAGGGAGGGGCAGGGAGGGGACAGGGTGGGGAAGGAGGGGCACAGGAGGGGCAGGGAGGGGGACAGGGTGGGGAAGGAGGGGGCACAGGGGGAGGGGAGGGAGGGGGAGGAGGAGAGAGAGAGGAGAGGGAGAGGAGAGAGACGAGAGGAGAGAGAGAGAGAAGAGAGCGAGGGGAGAGAGAGAGAGGGAGAGAGAGAGAGAGAGAGAGGAGAGAGAGAGAGAGGGAGAGGGAAGAGAGAGAGAGAGGAGAGAGAGAGAGAGCGAGAGAGAGAGAGAGAGAGAGAGAGAGAGAGAGAGAGAGAGAGAGAGAGAGAGAGAGAGAGAGAGAGAGAGGAGAGAGAGAGAGAGAGAGAGAGAGAGAGAGAGAGAGATAATATCCTAACATGACATATGACCAACAATATCAAAAAACCACAAAACTAAGTTGTTGTTTTTTTTTTTAACTCAGTCATACCTCTTGCTCTATGTACATCTTCCAGAACTTGCCCGTGGTGGGGAAAGTGGTCACTAAGCGTTCAAAGATGGGTCTAGCACTGTCTATGGCACGATTCTGGGCATCACGTATGATCAAGCTCCATGCCTCCATGTCATGGGGGTTGGATTCCGTTGTGGCCCATGCCCTCCGCAGCTTCTCCGTCCCGAATTCCTGTAAGAACATCATGATTTTCATTCATATCATTCATCAACCAGAAATCTGTCTAAAATCAATTAACAGTTTGGGATGAAGGCAACTAATTTTACTTTCAGAGAAATTACCACTTCAAGATGCACAAAAAATTATAATGCATTCCAGACTATCAGAAGCAAAATACGCTAACTGGATATAATGAACACACTATAATAAGTAGCTCATCTTTGCAATATCTGTAAAGGAATGTGTTAGCAAACCTCTATATTCTTACAAAATAAAGGAAAATAAAAATTAAATAAAATAATAATAATATAATTACAACCCAATGCAAACTACATTACCCTACATAAAATCCTCTATGGGTTGTTCATAAAATCAATACAGTACATGCTGCTTTACTCTAATAACTATGAAAAAGAGAAAAATTCCTTTGAAACCTTGTCACCCTTGAAAGAGTACTGGTCCTGTAATCATGAAAGGAACAGTGTCTTTCCCTAAAAACTCATTCTTGCCCCTTGTTAGATTTCTTTGCATTTGCACCTTTCTTAACACAATCAATTTATATGACAGTATCCAACTGCCTTCCTTAGCCGAGTGTCCAGTGTTTCCACAGCAAACATATCCAGCATATCTCCAACTCAAGTGTGAAAGAGTAAATAACAATCATAAGCCCCCTTTCAGGCCTACAAGACCCTTTTCTAAGGAATCTGAAGAGCTACGCAAAGCAGTAAACATTAATGAGAAGAATATGTGTAGAAGTGTCAATCTCATCAGCAGGTATGATTTGAATGAGAGTAGCAAGGGTCAGTTTCATTGACTGGGACAGGTTCAGTGCACTAGTACAACAATCTGATTCTTCCTTGTATTCTTTGGTTTATCTGACCTACAAACTATCTTCTTGTAGATGTTTTATCTTGAAATCAATTGTGCAATGAAATGACAGAATGGTAAATTATGGGAGCATAGTGACAGTGTGTGGCTGTTGAAGTACGGCAGTGCTAGAGACCTGTGATATTGCGAGTCACTTGGCCTTTTGCTGTAATTATCAGCATACCCCTTAAAAAGCTACACACTGTATTAAGGCCTATTCTATTAGTAATACACTTGAACCTATGATTCATATTTCGTCAGGATGCTTAAACATCATCTTAGCCAAATCATCATCACTAAATAAAAAGCAAGGGATGAGACATTTCTCTTTATAAAGAAATAAATGTATGTTTTTTAAATATAAAGAAGAATGCCAAGTATAAAAATAAAAAAAAAAAAAAAAAAAGTGAATTTAATTTCCACAGACCTGCATTTGAACTGGAAAGACATGAACTTTAAATGACAATATATTTACAGAAAACAGCCTTACATCAAATTCTCATAACGTATTAGTTCTGTTCCATCCAGTAATTTTTCACTTGATATCTAATACACTTGTTTGATTTGCTTATTCTGTTTATCAACTAAAAATCAATTCTATTTTCATAAGTTAATATTCAAGATATAATATCTAACCATACAGACAAGACAAATCATGTTTCATACAACTCCTAAAATAATATATAACAACATTTTAAATTCATAACTTAAGGATAAATCCTCCTCTTCTAACCTGAGAATTGTGCAATAACAAATGTTTCTAATGTGGCTGTTATCTTTCATAAGAAAGGAGGAAACTACATACACAAGAATATTCATGCATGACAAATTCTTACAAAAAATGTTGCATGTCAGAGTGCCTGATGACATGTCAAATGCTGATTTAAATCTTAACATAGTAAAGCTATTATTAATATATGACTAACATCTAAAACATTAGCACTTAAAGTTAGTTACTTTATGTCTAAAAAGTCAGGCTTAGAATTTCTCTATACAAAATTAAAATTTGCATTCATAGCTTCTTCCCTGGTTCTACCTGGATCTATCTGGATCTACACCAACTAGTTTTCACATTCTGATACTAAATTAGAATACAGCATTATAACAATCTCTCCTATACGAGAAATATTCAACCAATAACCGAATATCAACAGGCGATTCCATCAGTGTATTGAACCCTATACCTATTTGCCACACACCAGAAACCCAAGCAGCATAGGAAAAAACTTGCCACTCACTATGATTTTGGCTGCAGCATATATCATTCTCCAGTGAATGTGGCTCCTTTAACAGAAAATCAAGAGAACACACAACTCATAGCAGGCTTGATGCACATGCATGCCACCTGGAGAGCAAATCAGGTCATAGCCAGTGACATTTTTCTCTAGTCTACCTAACATTCCATGATTATCCCCTACACAGTCACTCTAAAAAACAAGAAATAAGTAATGACGAAAATCCAGACTGATGACACATTACACAAACACCTCTTCAGTGAGTGTATCCCAATGTAAAATCAAGAATCCATTACAGCACAGTGAATTAATACACAGAAATGATCCACCAATGCATATTCCCTAGTTCAAGACCCTGCAATATGTATTAACCGCATAGCCATTTTTCTGCTTCTCGACCCTACAGTCAACACAAATCACCTATAGTTCACACTAGCCATTCTTGTCAGCAAGGACACATGCCGAACTGAGCCCTTTGTCTATGTTATGGATTACACCTGCCATCAGCCATGCATCCTAATAAATCAATCAGTAATTTAATTAAACTTAGCATTACATGTCAGTATGCTGTGACACTGACAGGACAAGCATGTGTAAACAATTATCGGTTACTTTCTCCGATAAAGCTTGGTTATTTGCAATCAGCAAACTGTTCTGCACCCAGTTATCACTGGCCATAATGATAACTGGGTGTTAACTCTGCAAATATGGTGAAAAATCTACAGGTGTGTAGATAAAATCCTAGGTATGAGTGGATAAATGTGTATGTGTGGGTGGACTTATTTTTTCTAATCAAAATATTGACTTTTGGTACCTAAGATTGCCCGCAAACTGCCAAATGAGACGGGCACCAACAGACGAAATTGTTGGTGTGTGCCAACAATCCCATGTTAATGGCCACTAGCCATTTTGTGTTAATGGGTTAAATGAGTGGGTAAATTTTTAGGTGTACAGTATGTGGGTGCATATTTAGGCGCACATGGTTGTCTTTAGCTATGCAAGTGTGTGGGTGAGTAAGAGTTGGTCTTCAAGTGCATAAATAGGCTTGGATTAATTGCAGATATTTGGATGGATAAAAATATACCAGAAAATGGAAAAAATATCAATGTGGCAACAAATCTAAGTGTGGCTAAGTGCGCATCACTATAAGTACAAAACAGAGTCAAATGTAGCAAGGATTTGTCTTGCATAATAAAGTACAAAAACAATCCATACCAAAGCTTTACATTATTGAATTTCAATCAAAAATAGACACTAAATACTTCTGTGGCATCCTAATTCTGAGGTTACTTCCTCTACAATTCATATATACAAACAAAAAAACGGTTTCCACTGCCTTAAAATAAAAACTTTTGCCTGGCAATCCTCTTTCATTACCAGCCTACCTTTATCGAGCTCTAAACCTTCAATATTTCCTCTTCTTTATCATGTAATATAAACAAATAGAAAATTATGTTATATATATACACAAGTAAAAATATATATAGCCAAATAAAGAGCTGAACAACTATGGAAATAGTCTTCATCTAATGTGTAAATGTACCTCCTCTAAAAGACATCTGAAATGCCTTTTCAATAAGAGGACAAAATAAGAATATAAAGGCATGGGAGTGCTCTATTAGTCACAGAATTTTCCTTGCCAAATCGAGCCAGGAGCCAGGGTTTGTGTACTTTAACCCCGTTTTTGTGGAGCTGTAGCTCCTGGACAGTCAGACTCAGGGCTAGACAAGTGATCAACTGTTTTGGGTGCACAACAAGCTGACAACATATCCTTAATACCCGCCCTTTGACTCAGATGCAATTCTCTACATCATATACTGTAAATACACATTTACAATTTTTGCACATCAATGTTGTGCAATTACTGAACTCCAGAAGTTGAATGAGAAAAAAAATTAACTGACTCACATCATCAAAGTTCAATACTCCTTTATCTTTGTTCTTTTTTCACTGATCTTTGTATACACACACTGCTTGTGCTCATAATTATCATATGCAAATACTAACAAACATTAAATCAAAGAAATTAACACAATGCCACTGGGAGAATGTTGTGTTCACTTTACTATTGTTTTTTTAAAGGTCTCTGCACATATATGGCTCTGCCAGTGCTTAGCCACAAAGAGTCAATTAGTGGACCTCGGGTGGTTTTCATGAAAGGTCTTAAGACTTTTCTTTACATTTTTGTCTTTGATTTGCACTGTTGCCACATCTCAAAGTTAATGCTGGTAATAGAATTAACAAGGAACTCATCATAGACCCTATTTTGATAACCTTTTGTAATAAAAGATGTGGTAATATGGCAATATATCTAACTGATATCACAATGGTAATATTACACATTTAGTATATTCAAATGTGATGTGGCATGCCTGCATTTATTGTCATTGCATCAGCTGAAAAGGTGGGCAGCACTGTTTTTTAATAAAATACAACAATAAAACCTAGGAGTGGCCTCATAATTTTTCTTATTATTTCCAAAGCAGAATAATCTTCAACTGAGGAAATTTTCAACCATATTCAATCCAGAATTATCTTCAAATTTGTCTATAATTCGGTAAAAGTTTCAGGACAGGTGAGAAAGTGTCCCACCCACGTAAGGATTGTCTTTAAAACTGCAATGCAAATTTACTTAATTTGAAGATAATTCTGCATCAAATAAGATAGAAAAAACTTTGAAGATCCATTTGATAGATTGTTAAACATTAATTTAGTTGTTTCTAATATTTCACTGCTATTTTCGATTCATAAACGTAAGGACAGTCTTAAATTTGGTTTTATGCAAATTTCCCTCTGTTGAAGATTACTACGCTTTGGAAATAAGAAAAGCTTCAAGGCAAACCTGTTTTATTCCTATATTATATAAAATAGAAAAAATAAAGTCACCTGCCTCCTCAGCTGAAGCAATGACAAACACAGGCATGACAACATTTAAATATATTATAAATGGAATATTACCATTGTGATATCAGTAAGATTTATTGCCATACTTATCATATCTTATTATAACAGATTATCAAAAAGGGTCTAATGATTTTCATGTAATTTCTATTCGAATATTGATACTGTTATTTTGCATTATAAACATCAAAACTACTGCCATGTTATTAACATTACTAACATATTAATCCAATATACAGGAATGGCATCATGTGATGCTAAGCGCAATTGACGGACGATCCCTTGGAGCAACAGGTGGTCTCGTGGCCTGGAGCTAAGCAGGCCAGGGGATATCAGCCGCCAAGACGGTGTCCCCCTAGTGGTCTTCCAAGGCCCAGGCCAGCTACCCCGGGCCTGTGCAGGCGATAGGATGTTTCCCGCCAAAGGAGTTGAACATCATAGGCGTGTACTAAAACCAGGACCTCCACTCTTTCTGAGTGTATTTACACATGTTTGTGCGCTTGCATGTATTTGCAAGGGTTTATACTTTTGCAAACACATTTTTTTCATATAAACGTAAACAAACACATATGCCCAAGAGAGGGAAAGCAGCAGCACGACAGCTGCAAAATACTGCGATCAACAGGTAGAATACCAGAAATATTATCGAAATCAAGGAAAAGGGTAAACAGGTGTAAAAAACAAATTACTAAATTAAGCACACTGGGCATAGAATGTTCACACATCCCATCCTCTGCGGCATGTGGTTAACTTTTTTTTGTTTCGCTTTCCTTCCTTGTACAGATAGATATGCTCATCTATTGGCTAGATGATTGATTGTGATGAGCTTCAATAGTCATATTAAAACCTACTTTTGAGGGTCTGTTTGCCTTTATAATCACAGCTACAGCCAAATAACTGATCAGCACACAACAATTTAGTGGCAGGAGTGCATGACCTGCACTAAGACAACCATCCCAGTATGAGGGAGTCTGCCAGCCATGATGTTTATAAGGTATCAGCCTGTATTGAGTGGGTTTGATGCCTAGACTGCCATAACCAGATATATCTACTGAAGTTATTATTAGTGTTCACTGTGAAAAATAGATTTACTCCATGGCCTTGAATAAAACTTCTTATACTGCAAGAAGCAAACAAACTCTTACTGACTTTCAAATATTGTTGCTGCCACTTGCTGCTCCAATGTGTGCTACTATGAGTTTTATCTCTTATAAAGGTTTCCAAAGCAAATTAAAACTATACTTTGAGATCATTTTCTGATTTTCTTCAAATGTTCACACATTTCATCAGAAACCACTTTAATGAGCAATAATAAGGAATTTTAATAATTAAATGTAGGTAAAGAATCAATCAGAGGTACTATAAATGTACTGCAAAATCAGATATCACCAAATTACATTTGTTTGGTTACTTTATTGGAATATTCTGAATTTTACTTCCTGTTACCCTACTGGATCTGGGTGCTTTGCTGCCCAAATCTGAGTATTACGCTTACTCAAGTGCTGATTATACTGGGCTTGTAGATCCGGCACTACGAATACTTGAGTACAGTGTCAAGACTCCTTGCCTCTCCTATACAATATTCTCTTTTTTTGCATACAAGCTTTTTGTTTGTGTCATATTTCAGTGTCTGTATTTACCATTTGATATACTGGATCAAGATGAAAATGGGCTTCTCCTTGTACCAACTCCATATCATCTCTGAAGGTAGTCTACAACTTTATGCAATAACATGGTGTTGTTTCTATCATATTTTTCATTTTTGTATAATTCAATTCAACCTGTGCTCTTGGTCACAGTGGGCAGGTATAGGATCCTAGGCATGGAGCTATGGGGTAATTTCAACTTGATCCAATCCAATGCTAGGGGAGATAAAATCCCTTCAGAACTTGGCGCACTCTAATTTACCATGTTTCTTTTCAGGGGGTGGGGGAGTTACTAAAGGTTGCAAATTTTGGCAGAGTTTTAATTTTCCACTGCTGTGTTGGGCAAGGTAAAATCTGGGTAATGGATAAGTTTCAATCAGCGTTATTTTATAAGAAAAGTAACATATGAAAAAGACAGTGTATAAACCTATTTGACCTGTTAGTGTCAGAGAGCAAGCCCAAAATGAGAAATTTGCCTGTAACATACAGAAGGACCAAAAGTATAATACTTTTCATTTATGGTATTACCTTCTCAAGTTGATAATAAAGTTGCACAAAATATAATACTATGCTATACATTTACTGGAAATGCAATGGCACTATAATAATCAAAGAAAATAATGGTTAAACTGGAGGTTATCAACCCGCCACATATCTTGAAGAAAATATATACTCCCATTCGGTATGATGTAAAAATTAATACTATGAAAGTGAAAAAATTGAGTAGACACATATATAGTAATTATAGGAAGCATTCAAATTTCACGACACCAAGCAATTTTTTCAAAGTCGCTTCACGTGTTCACTCCGCTGTCTCAAATGCTAAACTGACCACATAATCATTACTGCAATGTGCCAATTAGTTTGTTGTGTTATTATGCATTTGTGAAAATTAGTGTTTTCCTATTTGGTAATTCCTTACTGTATGGACGCACTCACCACACACTAAGTCCCAGCACCATGTCAAAAAAATTTATTCATCAATCTAAGTTGACGTGACTGGGCATGCCTGACTGCTAACTACCCCTCAACAACCCTCGGAAACATTGTCGTCTTCACCTGTGTGTGTACAACAAGATAGAGCTGTAACTCTGGAGAACCGAGTGTACTTAGGCTGATAGCAGCTTTCCACAATCTCTTTTCTTTATTTGTGGTGCTACCGTTCATGTCTGCAAATTATTTCTTATACCCAGGACTGCAGCTCTTTGTCCCCAACAAGAATATCATATCCACTTAGCCCTAATTTAGTGTGTCCATACCATAAAGCATAATCCCTATTTGTACCCATCTATTCCACTATATTTAGGCATATTGTGTATTTATGCAATATTATATATATATAAAAAATTATCAATTATAACACTTAGTACATGCATGTTTTCACAACCAGGATATTTGACAATCCCTTACATATTCTTCATCAATAACTGGTATGTTCTGTGCTGAATGTGGTCTAAGCTATGGTTCTTTTTTTAGCCAATACAGTGGAAATCCTGAGAAATTTGTCATTTGCAAAAGCCACAGAGTGTTAAGTGAACCAGTTAACTGTGCAAAATATGAGAATAAAAGCCGAATTGATTGCCATACGGAAAGAAAAGAAAAGAATAGAAAAGAAAAAAACAATAATAAATTGCTGTTTCAAATTTCGAAAGTACAAGGTTCAGTAAAAGTAAAATAGACACTGAAACCAATTTAATATTCTGCAATTTATATCTGCGAGAATGATTTCTATATCTAAGTGGCCAAGATGACCTTGAGGTATCTGATAAAACTATTTCTGACATGGCAAGTTTTGTATGTGAGGTATTGATTGTCTGGTGTTTTGACAATAGTAGTGAAAAACTTGTAGGTGAACTAACAGTGGAAATAAAGGAGTCAAAGTTTGGGAAAAGAAAATATTTTGGGGGTAGGGTGATTGACGGTCATTGGGTTTTGAGGGGCTTTTGCTGGGAAACAAACCAATATTCCTCTTTCCTGTCAAGGAAAAGAATAGCAAGACCCTTCTAGCTATTAAAAAATGATTAGCCCCCCGAGACTTAAACAATACCTGGTTGTTGGAAGGCATACAACTGCCTTGAAAAAGAAGACTAAACATTTACAAGTAAGCTATTCCTTCAATTGCGTTTACCTATCACCGGCACGCACACAATCAATATCAAAATTAAGTGGCAGGATGTTAATTGCACCTACTGCAGTCTGTAAGATGCAAATAACATTTTGTTGGCTATTTAGCCAATGTATTTCCTGGAGACAAACAAGCGTTTCCACCACTTCTTGTTGGTGGCAGTTAAACAGTATCCCCCATTCATTTATGGTTAAAACAGTCAGTAACTAGAAGGGTATATTGTTTAGAAATTCTTATATTCAGGCTACTGGTCAGGGGGGGGGGTAGCACCTGAATAGAACATTGTTGAATGATCATGAAGGTCCAGGGGATGGAGCCCCCTGGCTAGGCAGGAAGATGGGGACCATGAATAGAATGTATTGGGTAATTCTTTACAGTATGGATGCACTCGCCAGAGACTCAGTCCCCCAACTCCATGTCAAATTTTTTTTCAACCTAAGTTGCCAAGACTGGGCAACTGCATGAGGGGAGGGTTACTGGGGGCTCTATCCCCCAACAACCCCCAGGAAACACTGTCTTCACCTCAGTATGCACAGCAAGATAGAGCTGAAACGAGGGAGCACTGAGTGGACTTGGGATGAGAGCAACGCTTTTGGTAAACCTTAAGAATTTTAGTAAACAAAAATGAAACTACTAAAATAGAAGAACATGCAAACTAATTATAGAAGTCAAATTTGAAGTGCGAAAAGACAATTTTGTCATAATATCAAAATAAATATGCCGAAATTTGTCGCTCGCAGACTGTCCCCTTCCTTGATTATCGGCTAAGTCAATGTAAACAAACTATGTAACTCAGAAGATGGCACTCAAGAAAGTAGTGCGTGTGCTATCTATTGTTTGATAGACTTTTATGCATAATTTCAAGTTGATTTTCAATACTCCCTCTCCAAACTATATAAATTTCCATTATATTAAATCATTCAACTAATTGTTATAATTTATTCACATTTTATGCTCTTCTAAATTTGGTGATGCAAAAAAAACACGGGGATCAACCAGAAAAAAAATAATTTCAAACAACAATCTATGTTAAATAGATTTCAAACAACATACTTTCCAGTGTAGAAAGAGTTACGCCCCGGACCAAAGAATAAAGAAAAAAAAATTTAATGTTAAGTTGCCTATTTTTAAAAATACATAGTTCAGTACTGCAAAACTGGATAATGAAACGAATTTCCTATTTATCAACCTTTACTTAAGACCAGTATTTAAATATGACTTGGCAAAACGTGAACTAAAATTCAGTGATAAAACAATTTGTGGTGAAGGATTGCATGTTGAAATTGACGAATCATAGTTTGGAAAAAGGAAATATAATGTTGGAAGATCTATAGTGGGCCAGTGAGTATTTGGGAGGATTCGGGAGAGAAGTGAAAGATATTTTTATGGTGCCAGTCGAAAAACGTGACGGAGACACGTTATTGAAAGTAAACAAAGAGTATATAACACCATGAACAACAATAATCTGTGATTGCTGGAAAGCTTACAATTGTTTAAATAAAGAACGCGACCAGCACTAGAAAGTGAATCACAAATACAATTTTGTTGATCCAGAAACAAAAGCACACACAAATACTATCAAATGAAAGTGGAGGGACACAAAGAGGAGAATGCATCAGTTTGGCTCGCACAAATACCATTTCATTAGTTATTTGGCTCGCATGATATTTTTTATGAAACTTCCTGAGCCAAACAGACGCCTCCATCGTTTTCTTTGAGCGGCAGCAGAGCTCTACAAGCCTTCTCCCTAAATCAAGTATTTATTTACCTTTCTTTAAAATTATTTGTTTAATACTGGGATATACAGCAATTAGATGGGTCTGGGGGTGTAGCCTTTCTTTTTTTTTTTTTTTTTTTTTTTTTTTTTACAGCTCCCACCTTGGGAGCACGGCAATCAGCTAGGGAAGCAATTGTAGGGGGGTCCGGGGGCATAGCCCCGGTTAGGAAAGTTTTTTGGTTAGAATGATTATCTTCATAGGAGTTTCATTTTTTAGGCAAGGGTTCATTCGTGCAACATGATGAATCTTCCAAGGCCAAATCTTTGCCCAGGTTTTCCCTTTTTTCACTTTCTTATTAAAGATGCAATTCTTGGCATGGGTTTTTCATTTCTACACTTTCTTTTACTTTTAAAATTACCTTGAAATATCCCTAAAAGGGTTATTTTTGTGGGAACATTCGGCTTGTCTTTGCGATAAACATATCTTCTTTACAGTTTTAAAATGAAAGCTTGTGTATGGTCACCCCCTAAAACCCAGATTCCCCATGTGTCCACCAGAATCGTAGAAGAGAGGGAAAAATATAGGGAAAAATGAACGGTAGAGGTTACGGAGATGGAAGCGCGTAGATAAAGAGAAATGGACACCGCCATGTTATAGAGCGGAAAAAATAGAGTGGGATGGAACATAGTATAAGTTGCACCGGACTTATATTTACCGTTAAGAAAAAAAAAAAAAAAAATGGCGGCGCTATGCGCCGCACAGAGACAAAGTCGAAATCGACCTTCTGCGGCAGTCATTTTTTTATGTCTGCATTTTCTATAAACACGTTTTCTATACGTGTCTAGTTTTCTGTATTTCCATTTTCTATACCCACGGTTTCTCTAAATGTCACGTTTTCTTTGCACTGCTTTCAACCGAATGTGGAAGCATTACCGATTACTAATATTTTAATCCATTATTTAATCCTATTTTACTAACATTTCCTCTCTTTCTTTTATGCTTATACATTTGAAGTATTGTTCTTTGTAATGTATATATTTTATGATTTATATTTCTTATCATAATGTAGATTCACTGTTAACAATGTAACAACGTTACTGCCTCTTTACCTAAATTGCCTCCCTTGTAGGATTTTTTTTCCATTACTTGAACACTTTCCGGTAAGCTCTTGACGTGTAAAGACCTAGCAAGTTTTGTGTGCAGTGACACATGTGGTAAGTTAAAGATATTTGTTTCAATGTTTGTTTATATTTATAGGTGTTTTAAAGACAATTGAAAAAATAGTGTATCTTTTATCATAGTTGATAAATTAGTGTTATTCAAACATATTTTTTACGGTAGGTACTGACAATTCGTGGAGGAATATGCCGGTCGCATGCCCTCATATCGGTAGCCCTTACAGGCCCCAAATGCAACGCCATATTCATGTAGATGCGACAAACCCCCCTAAATGATAATAGAAAAGTAGATGCAATCTCACTTCGCCGGGTACTTTGCCAAGCACATATTAAAAATGTTGTATCCGGCGGAGAATAAAAGATTTCATTAGTTCCTCCACGCCGCATCTTGTCTGCAGAGTGACGATATGAGTTGTATATTTTTTAATAATTTTTAAAATAAACTGACATCATGCGAATAAGCGGTGGGGTGGAAATTATTTTGATATTTTGTGTTCATTATTTTGGTTAGCATGACAACATTTTATATTTGTGAAAAATTTGTGTATCGGATATCGGGTTTGTACGCATTGCGAGTTGCACTTGTTTACTCGAGCGGTGTTTCATTCGGTGTCCGTCGGACAAAGTTTGGCTCGTTTTTTTGTATTATACGGCCTTTCTATTGTTGCCATGACAAATTTAGGCTTGTCTTTCATATAATTAAAAATTTTATAGATGTTTAATTGGTATGTATTTTATTTAGACATTTACAGGTTGCTATTGACATCGTGCATCCCCCCCACCCCGAATGGAGCTTCGTGAACTCGCTTTCTCCCCTTAATCCCTCCCCCCTTCGGAAATGAGTCTGCGAGGACCCCCTCCCCCTTGGGAGATGAGGAGGGGGGTTCCTCCCCTTTGGAGGGGGAGGGGACCTAATAATTTTTAAAAGAAGCAAGAATTTGACCAAAATATTTTTGCGCAGAGAAACGTTCCCTGCACAAACCATACTCTACAGTCTGGCTGACCGACACGTATAACGAGTGAGGTTACATTCCAAAAAGAAAATATACCTAATTCTGCCAGACTGTAAGAGTATTTTTCTTATGCGGGAAAATTACATTTTTTCATGCGTGGATACCATCATTTTGTCTACATTTGCGTGTACAGATCTGCAGACAGATGATGAAACAAGTGCACACAAAGGTTAAAAGAATTTTATGCGTGAAAAATTATTTTAAAAAGAAATAAGCGTGCGCAGAAATTACCCAGACCTACTTTTGTGTGGACATAATTTGACCAAATAATTTTGAGCAGAGAACTCATTCCCCACACAAACCAAATTCTACAGTCTGGCTGACCAACATGTATAATGAGCGAGGTCATATTCGAAAAAGAAAATATACCTAATTCCGATCTCAGTCCTGTGGTACTAGCCTATGCCAGACTGTAGAGTATATTTCTTGCACAGGGAATATTACATTTTATCATGCGTGGAAAATATCATTTTGTCTACATCTGCGTGGACAGATCTGCGGACGGATGATGAAACAAGTGCATAGAAAGGACAAAAGAATTTTATGCACGGAAAATGATTTAAAAAAGAACTAAGCGTGCGCGGAAAGTTACCCTGAGACCTACATTTGCACGGACAGAATTTGACCTAATAATTTTTGCACGGGGAATATGTTCCCTGCGCAGACTAAACTCTACAGCCTGGAGCCTATGAAGGCCAAGAGAGTTTTCAATTTCGCCATGGATATTGTTCCTGCACCGGATTTATACAAGTTTGGCTATTCGTCAGGCATACATGCGCACTGACTATTTGCGCGCAAACACACTAACGCATTAGCCTTGTATACAAACTTTAGCACTGTTTTTGTTCATATGTTCATGATTAAGGGTCGATCATCGATTCTGGATTCCTTCAAAGTTGGAACTGAATTTGCCAGTTTTGCTGATGTGAAGGACAGCTTGACCAAATTTCAAGAGAGCACTTTCACACAGTTTTATGTCAAAGATTCAAGGACTGTTGCCGCAGCTTTGAAGCGTACACTAGATAAGAGAGTAAATGTTATAAAATCCAGTGCCGGAACAATATCCACGGTGTTTCAATTTTCATACTGCACTTGTTTATTAATTTCAGTACTTGCAATAACCAACAAATTTCAATTATATTTGTTCTAGCATGAGAGTTTATTCACTTTCCTGGCAACTTGGTCATCCAAGAGACAGTAAAGCTAAATCATATACAGATTTATTGAGTCTGCACAGCACTCCATGATGTCCTACTTTGGAAAATTGACAAGCTGTCACTGTAAAAACTGTTTAGACTGAATTAGCACACACCATTTGACTTATTTCACACCTCCCCTGCTTTTCTAAATAAACATTTCAACCTCCTGCTTGTACCGTAAACAAACCGTGCAACACTTCCCACGAGCCACTTGTTTACATACCAATAGCTGGCCCACCATATGTAGCCCTGGAAATCCTATACCAGTGTAGATCAAAAGAAAACATATCCCACATTTTGCTTATTCTTCCGTCTCCCGATTTCAATTACAGCTGCACCACCTGCACGGCTTGGATGAAGACAGAACGACAAAAATTCCTTCGCGTTTCCTCTCGCCGTCTCCCCGTCTCCTCACGGGGCCTTTCCCTTACACGTAAAATCTGTTGTCCATTTTGCCCTTCACTCCTCCTCCCCCTCCTCGCGCTCGGCTCCCACGCCCTTTCCACGGCGCCCTCCCTTCCAAAACAATGAGAAATCACACGAGGGGAAAAAGCAAGGGAGAGCCTACCGGCGTTTCGTCCATGGCGTCCGTCACTGAATCTCACACTGATAGGCGTCCAGGTGCTGCTCTCGGCGGCCAGCGAGCGACGGCGACGCGACTGCCTCGAGCGGCTCGCGCTTCACACGCGGTGCCGAGGCCTCTTGGCGCTCGCGGGCAGGGGCGGGCAGCCTCTTACTCTTTAGGACTGGGGATCGCTCTTTGGACTGGAATTGGTCAGAACGAAAACGCAACTGTACATGAAATATTACCTATCTGTCTATATCTACGCTTTATATCTATATATGTTTATATGTAAACACACACACACAACACACACACACACACACACAACACCACACACACACACACACACACAAACACACACACACACACACACACACACATATATATAATATATATATATATATAATATATAATATATATATATATGTATATATAAACATAAATATTAATATAAATATTATGTTATAATATATGTATATATATATATTAATATATATATATATATATGTGTGTGTGTGTGTGTGTGTGTGTGTGTGGTGTGTGTGTGTGTGTGTGTGTGTGTGTGTGTGTGTGTGTGTGTGTGTGTGTGTGTGTGTTTCATATAAACATATATAGATATAAAAGCGTAGATATAGACAGATAGTTAATATTCATGTACAGTTCGTTTTCGTTCTGACCAATTCCAGTCCAAAGAGCGATCCCCAGTCCTAAAAGAGTAAGAGGCTGCCCGCCCCTGCCCGCGAGCGCCAAGAGGCCTCGGCACCGCGTGTGAAGCCGCGAGCCGCTCGAGGAGTCGCGTCGCCGTCGCTCGCTGGCCGCCCGAGAGCAGCCACCTGGACGCCTATCAGTGTGAGATTCAGTGACGGACGCCATGGACGAAACGCCGGTAGGCTCTCCCTTGCTTTTTTCCCTCGTGTGATTTCTCATTGTTTTGGAAGGGAGGGCGCCGTGGGAAGGGCGTGGGAGCCGAGACGCGAGGAGGGGGAGGAGGAGTGAAGGGCAAAATGGACAACAGATTTTACGTGTAAGGGAAAGGCCCCGTGAGGAGACGGGGAGACGGCGAGAGGAAAACGCGAAGGAATTTTTGTCGTTCTGTCTTCATCTAAGCCGTGCAGGTGGTGCAGCTGTAATTGAAATCGGGAGACGGAAGAATAAGCAAATTGGGATTGTTTTCTTTTGATCTACACTGGTATAGGATTTCCAGGGCTACATATGGTGGGCCAGCTATTGGTATGTAAACAAGTGGCTCGTGGGAGTGTTGCACGGTTTGTTTACGGTAAAGCAGGAGGTTGAAATATTTATTTAGAAAACGCAGGGAGGTGAAATAGTCAAATGGTGTGTGCTAATTCAGTCTAAACAGTTTTACAGTGACAGCTTGTCAACTTTTCCAAAGTAGGACATCATGGAGTGCTGTGCGGAGACCCATAAATCTGTATATGATTTAGCTTTAACTGGTCTCTTGGATGACCAAGTTGCCAGGAAAGTGAATAAACTCTCATGCTAGAACAAATATAATTGAAATTTGGTTATATGCAAAGTACTGAAATTAATAAACAAGTGCAGTATGAAAATTGAAACACCGTGGATATTGTTCCGGCACTGGATTTTATAACATTTACTCTCTTATCTAGTGTACGCTTCAAAGCTGCGCAACAGTCCTTGAATCTTTGACATAAAACTGTGTGAAAGTGCTCTCTTGAAATTTGGTCAAGCTGTCCTTCACATCAGCAAAACTGGCAAATTCAGTTCCAACTTTGAAGGAATCCAGAATTGATGATCGACCCTTAATCATGAACAATGAACAGAAAAACAGTGCTAAAGTTTGTATACAAGGCTAATGCGTTAGTGTGTTTGCGCGCAAATAGTCAGTGCGCATGTATGCCTGACGAATAGCCAAACTTGTATAAATCCGGTGCAGGAACAATATCCATGGCGAAATTGAAAAAACTCTTGGCCTGCATAGGCTCCAGGCTGTAGAGTTTGGTCTGCGAAGGGAATGTATTCCCCGTGTCAAAATTATTAGGTCAAATTCTGTCCGTGCAAATGTAGGTCTTGGGTAACTTTCCGCGCACGCTTAGTTCTTTTTTAAATCATTTTCCGTGCATAAAATTCTTTTGTCCTTTCTATGCACTTGTTTCATCATCCGTCCGCAGATCTGTCCACGCAGATGTAGACAAAATGATATTTTCCACGCATGATAAAATGTAATATTCCCTGTGCAAGAAATATACTCTACAGTCTGGCATAGGCTAGTACCACAGGACTGAGATCGGAATTAGGTATATTTTCTTTTTCGAATATGACCTCGCTCATTATACATGTTGGTCAGCCAGACTGTAGAATTTGGTTTGTGTGGGGAATGAGTTCTCTGCTCAAAATTATTTGGTCAAATTATGTCCATGCAAATGTAGGTCTTGGGTAACTTTCTGCAGACGCTTAGTTCTTTTTAAAATAATTTTCCACGCATAAAATTCTTTTAACCTTTCTGCGCACTTGTTTCATCATATGTCTGCAGATCTGTCCACGCAAATGTAGACAAAATGATGGTATCCACGCATGAAAAAATGTAATTTTCCCGCATAAGAAAAATACTCTTACAGTCTGGCAGAATTAGGTATATTTTCTTTTTGGAATGTAACCTCACTCGTTATACGTGTCGGTCAGCCAGACTGTAGAGTATGGTTTGTGCAGGGAACGTGTTCTCTGCGCAAAAATTATTTGGTCAAATTCTTGCTTCTTTTAAAAAATTATTAGGTCCCCTCCCCCTCCAAAGGGGGAACCCCTTCCCCTCCCCCTCCAAAGGGGGGTGTCCTCCAGGGGGAGGGGTCCTCGCATTTTTCCTAAGGGGGGAGGGGGGGGATGAAGGGGAGAAAGCGAGTTCACGAAGCTCCATTTGGGGGGGGGGGGCACGATGTCAATAGCAACCTGTAAATGTCTAAATAAAATAAATACCACTTAAACATCTATAAAATTTCTAATTATATGAAAGACGAGCCTAAATTTATGTCACGGCAACAATAGAAAGGCCGTATAATAAAAAACACGAGCTAAACTTTGTTCGACGGACACCGAATGAAACATCGCTCGAGTAAACAAGCGCAACTCGCAATGCGTACAAACCCGATATCCGATACACAAATTTTTCACAAATATAAAATTTTATCATGCTAACCAAAATAACGAACACAAAATATCTAATTCCCACCCCTCCGCTTATTCGCACGATGTCAATTTATTTTAAAAATTATTAAACAATATACAACTCATACCATCACTCTACAGACGAGATGCGTGTGAGGAACTAATGAAATTTTTTATTCTCCGCCGGATACAACATTTTTAATATGTGTTTGGCAAAGTACCCGGCGAAGTGAAATTGCATCTAACTTTTCTATTATCATTTTTTGGGGGGGGTTGTCACATCTACATGAATATGTCAGTCGTTGCATTTGGGGCATTTAAGGGCTACCGATATGAGGGCATGCGACCGGCATATTCCTCCACGAATTGTCAGTACCTACCGTAAAAAATGTTTGAATAACACTATTTATCCACTATGATAAAAGATACACTATTTTTTCAATTGTCTTTAAAACACTATAAATATAAAACAAACATTGAAACAAATATCTTTAACTTACCACATGTCACACCGCACACAAAAACTGCTAGGTCCTTACACGTCAAGAGCTTACCGGAAAGTGTTCAAGTAATGAAATTTTTTTTTCCGACATGGGAGGCAATTAAGGTAAAGAGGCAGTAACGTTGTTACATTGTTAACAGTGAATCTACGTTATGATAACGAAATTATAAATCATAAAATATATACATTACAAAGAACAATACTTAAAATGTATAAGCATAAAAGAAAGAGAGGAAATGTTAGTAGAAATAGGATTAAATAATGGATTAAAATATTAGTAATCGGTAATGCTTCCACGTTGGTTGAAAGTAGTGCAAAGAAAACGTGACGTTTAGAGAAAACGCGGGTATAGAAAATGGAAATACAGAAAACTAGACACGTATAGAAAACGAGTTTATAGAAAATGCAGACATAAAAAATGACTGCCGCAGAAGGTCGATTTTGACTTTGTCTCTGTGCGGGCGTAGCGCCGCCATTTTTTTTTTTTTTTCTTACAGTAAATATAAGTCCGGTGCAACTTATACTATGTTCCATCCCACTCTATTTTTTCCGCTCTATAACATGGCGGTGTCCATTTTCTTTATCTACGCGCTTCCATCTCCGTAACCTCTACCGTTCATTTTTCCCTATATTTTTTCCCTCTCTTCTACGATTCTGGTGGACACATGGGGAATCTGGGGTTTTAGGGGGTGACCATACACAAGCTTTCATTTTAAAACTGTAAAGAAGATATGTTTATCGCAAAGACAAGCAAATGTTCCCACAAAAATAACCCTTTTAGGGGTATTTCAAGGTAATTTTAAAAGTAAAAGAAAGTGTAGAAATGAAAAACCCATGCAAGAATTGCATCTTTAATAAGAAAGTGAAAAAAGGGAAAACCTGGGCAAAGATTTGGCCTTGGAAGATTCATCATGTTGCACGAATGAACCCTTGCCTAAAAATGAAAAACTCCTATGAAGATAATCATTCTAACCAAAAAACTTTCCTAACCCGGGGCTATGCCCCCGGACCCCCCTACAATTGCTTCCCTAGCTGATTGCCGTGCTCCCCAAGGTGGGAGCTGTAAAAAAAAAAAAAAAAAAAAAGAAAGGCTACACCCCCAGACCTTCATCTAATTGCTGTATATCCCAGTATTAAACAAATAATTTTAAAGAAAGGTAAATAAATACTTGATTTAGGGAGAAGGCTTGTAGAGCTCTGCTGCCGCTCAAAGAAATCGATGGAGGCGTCTGTTTGGCTCAGGAAGTTTCATAAAAAATATCATGCGAGCCAAATAACTAATATGGTATGTCGAGCCAAATAACTAATGAGATGGTATTGTGCGAGCCAAACTGATGCATTTCCTCTTTGCGTCCCTCCACTTTCATTTGATAGTATTTGTGTGTGCTTTTGTTCTGGATCAACAAAATTTATTTGTGATTCACTTTCTAGTGCTGGTAGCATTCTTTATTTAAACAATTGTAAGCTTTCCAGCAATCACAGATTATTGTTGTTCATGGTGTTATATACTCTGTTTACTTTCAATAACGTGTCTGTCATGTTTTTCGACTGGCACCATAAAAATATCTTTCACTTCTCTCCCGAATCCTCCCAAATACTCACTGGCCCACTATAGATCTTCCAACATTATATTTCCTTTTTCCAACTATGATTAGTCAATTTCAACATGCAATCCTTTACCACAAATTGTTTTATCATGATTTTAGTTCACGCTTTGCCAAGTCATATTTAAATACTGGTCTTAAGTAAAGGTTGATAAATAGGAAATTCGTTTCATTATCCAGTTTTGCATTACTGAACTATGTATTTTTATAAAATAGGGAACTTAACATTAAATTTTTTTTTCTTTATTCTTTGGTCCGGGCGTAACTCTTTCCACACCGGAAAGTATGTTGTTTGAAATCTATTTAACATATTGTTGTTTGAAATTATTTTTTTCTGGTTGATCCCCGTATTTTTTTTTTTTTTTTTTTACATCACACCAAATTTAGAAGAGCATAAAATGTGAATAAATTATAACAATTAGTTAAATGATTTAATATAATGGAAATTTATATAGTTTGGAGAGGAGTATTGAAAATCAACTTGAAATTATGCATAAAAGTCTATCAAACAATGGATAGTAGCACACGCACTACTTTCTTGAGTGCCATCTTCTGAGTTACATAGTTTGTTTACATTGACTTAGCCGATAAGCAAGGAAGGGGACAGTCTGCGAGCGACAAATTTCGGCATATTTATTTTGATATTATGACATTGTCTTTTCGCACTTCAAATTTGACTTCCATAATTAGTTTGCATGTTGTTCTTCTATTTTAGTAGTTTCATTTTTGTTTACTAAAATTCTTTAGGTTTACCAAAAGCGTTGCTCTCATCCCAAGTCCACTCAGTGCTCCCTAGTTTCAGCTCTATCTTGCTGTGCATACTGAGGTGAAGACAGTGTTTCCTGGGGGTTGTTGGGGGGGAAAGCCCCCAATAACCCTCCCCTCATGCAGTTGCCCAGTCTTGGCAACTTAGGTTGTTGAAAAAAAATTTGACATGGAGTTGGGGGACTGAGTCTCTGGCGAGTGCATCCATACTGTAAAGAATTACCCAATACATTCTATTCATGGTCCCCATCTACCTGCCTAGCCAGGGGGCTCCATCCCCTGGACTTCATGATCATTCAACAATGTTCTATTCAGGTGCTACCCCCCCCCCCCCTCCCCCCCCCCCCCCCCCCGACCAGTAGCCTGAATATAATAATTCTAAACAATATACCCTTCTAGTTACTGAATGTTTTAACCATAAATGGATGGGGATACTGTTTTACTGCCACAACGAGAAGTGGTGGAAACGCTTGTTTGGCTCCAGGAAATACATTGGCTAAATAGCCAACAAAATGTTATTGCAGCTTACAGACTGCAGTAGTCCAATTAACATCCTGCCACTTCCTTTTGATATTGATTGTGTGCATGCCGGTGATAGGTGAACGCAATTGAAGGAATGGCTTACTTGTAAATGTTTAGTCTTCTTTTTCAAGGCAGTTGTATGCCTTCCATCAACCGGTATTGTTTAAGTCTCGGGGACTAATCATTTTTTAATAGCTAGAAGGTCTTGCTATTCTTTTCCTTGACAGGAAAGAGGAATATTGGTTTGTTTCCCAACAAAAGCCCCCCAAAACCCATGACCGTCAATCACCCTACCCCAAAATATTTTCTTTTCCCAAACTTCGACTCCTTATTTCCACTGTTAGTTCACCTACAAGTTTTTCACTACTATTGTCAAAACACCAGCAATCAATATCTCACATACAAAACTTTGCCATGTCAGAAATAGTTTTATCAGATACCTCAAGGTCATCTTGGCCACTTAGATATAGAAATCATTCTCGCAGATATAAATTGCAGAATATTAAATTGTTTGTGTCTATTTTACTTTTACTGAACCTTGTACTTTCGAAATTTGAAACAGCAATTTATTATTGTTTTTTCTTTTCTATTCTTTTCTTTTCTTTTCGTATGGCAATCAATTCGCTTTTATTCTCATATTTTGCACAGTTAACTGGTTCACTTAACACTCTGTGGCTTATGCAAATGATAAATTTCTCAGGATTCCCACTGTATTGGCTAAAAAAAGAAACCATAGCTCAGACCACATTCAGCACAGGAACATACCAGTTATTGATGAAGAATATGTAAGGGATTGTCAAATATCCTGGTTGTGAAAACATGCATGTACTAAGTGTTATAATTGATGATTTTATATATATATATAATATTGCATAAATACACAATATGCCTAAATATAGTGGAATAGTTTGTACAAATAGGGATTATGCTTTATGGTATGGACACACTTAATTAGGGCTAATGGATATGATATTCTGTTGGGGACAAAGAGCTGCAGTCCTGGGTATAAGAAATAATTTGCAGACATGAACGGTAGCACCACAAATAAAGAAAAGAGATTGTGGAAAGCTGCTATCAGCCTAAGTACACTCGGTTCTCCAGAGTTACAGCTCTATCTTGTTGTACACACACAGGTGAAGACGACAATGTTTCCGAGGTTGTTGAGGGGTAGTTAGCAGTAGGCATGCCCAGTCATGTCAACTTAGATTGATGAATAAATTTTTTGACATGGTGCTAGGGACGTAGTGTGTGGTGAGTGCGTCCATACTGTAAGGAATTACTAAATAGGAAAAAACTAATTTTCACAAGTGCATAGTAACACACAATCAATTGGCACATTGCAGTAATGAGTTATGTGGTCAGTTTACCATTTGAGACAGCGGATTGAACACATGAAGCGACTTTGAAAAAATTGCTTGGTGTCATGAAATTTGAATGCTTCCTATAATGACTATATGTGTGAGTCTGCTCAATTTTTTCACTTTCATAGTATTAATTTTTACATCATACCGAATGGAGTATATATTTTCTTCAAGATATGGGCGGGTTGATAACCTCCAGTTTAACCATTATTTTCTTTGATTATTATAGTGCCATTGCATTTTCCAGTAAATGTATAGCATAGTATTATATTTTGTGCAACTTTATTATCAACTTGAGAAGGTAATACCATAAATGAAAAGTTTATACTTTTGGTCCTTCTGTATGTTACAGGCAAATTTCTCATTTAGGGCTCTCTGACACTAACAGGTCAAATAGGTTATACATTCTTTTTATCTTATAAAATAACACTGATTGAAACTTATCCATTACCCAGATTTTATCTTGCCCACACAGCAGATGGAAAATTAAAACTCTGCCAAAATTTGCAACCTTTAGTACTCCCCCACCCCCTGAAAAGAAACATGGTAAATCAGAGTGCGCCAAGTTCTGAAGGGATTTTATCTCCCCTGCATTGGATTGGATCAAGTTGAAATTACCCCATAGTGGTTGGAAGAGTGATAGCTTCATGCCTAGGATCCTATACCTGCCCACTGTGACCAAGAGCACAGGTTGAATTTGAATTATACAAAAATGAAAAATATGATACAAACAACACAATGTTATTGCATAGAGTTGTAGACTACCTTCAGAGATGATATGGTGTCGGTACAAGAAGAAGCCTATTGCAATCTTGATTCAGTATATCAAATGGTAAATACAGACACTGAAATATGACAAACAAACAAAAAGCTTGTATGCAAAAAGAGAATGTTGTATAGGAGAGGCAAGGAGTCTTGACACTGTACACTAGTATTTTAGTGCCGGGCCCACAAGCCCAGTGTATCAGCACTTTGAGTAAGCGTAATTCTCAGATTGGCAGCAAAGCACCCAGATCTAGTAGGAGGTAACAGGAAGTAAATTTCAAGAATATTCCTCTAAACATATCAAGTAACCAAAATAATGTTAATTGGTGATATCTGCTTTTGCAGTACATTTACAGTACTCTGGTTGATTCTTTCTTACATTTATTATTAAAATTCCTGATTATTGCTCATTCAAGTGGTTTCTAATGGAATGTGTGAACGTTTTGAAGAAAATAAAAAAATGATCTCAAAAAGTATAAAACATAGTTAGCACACATTGGAGCAGCAAGTGGCAGCACAATATTTGGAAGTCGGTAAGAGTTTGCTTCTTGCAGTGTAAGAAGTTTTATTCAAGGCCATGGAGTAAATCTATTTTTCACAGTGAACATAATAATAACTTGAGCAGATATATCTGGTATGGTAGTCTAGGTCAGACCCACTCAATACAGGCTGATACCTTTATAACATCATGGCTGGCAGACTCCCTCATACTGGATGTATGTCTTAGTGCACTCCTGCACTAAATTGTTGTGTGCTGATCAGTTATTTGGCTGTTGCTGTGGTTATAAAGGAAAACAGACCTCAAAAGTAGGTTTTAATATGACTATGAAGTCATCACAAACAATCATCTAGCCAATAGATGAGCATATCTATCTGTACAAGGAAGAAAAGTGAAACAAAAAGTTAAACCACATGCTGCAGAGGATGCTGTGAACATTCCATGCCACTGTGTGCTTAATTTAGCAATTGTTTTTACCTGTTTACCCTTTTCCTTGATTTTTGGTAATATTTTCTGGTATTCAACCCGTTGATCGCAGTATTTTGAATATGGTGCATAATACATAGTATTATTTGTTTTTGGACTCAGGCTGTGCATGGGACTGAGCTGAGAGTGCGTGCTGTTGTGGTGCTGCTTTCCCTCTCTTGGCATGTGTGTTTGTTTACGTATATATGAAAAAAATATATGTTTGCAAAAGTATTAAAACCCATGCAAATCCATGCAAGTGCACACACATGTGTAAATACACTCAAAGAGTGAGGTCCTGGTTTTAGTACACGCCTATGACGTTCAACTCCTTCGGCGGAGGGAAATCCTATCGCCTGCACAGGCCGGGGCAGCTGGCCTGTGGGCCTTGGAAGGCCACTAGGGACACCGTGCTTGGCGGCTGATATCCCTGGCCTGCTTAACTCCAGGCCATGCGACCACCTGTTGCTCCAAGAATCGGCCATCAATTACGCTTAACATCACATGATGCCATTCCTGTATAATGGATTAATAATGTTAGTAATGTTAATAACATGCAGTAGTTTTTGATATTTATAATGCAAATAACAGTATCAATATTTCGTAATAGAAATTACATGTAAATCATTATAGACCCTTTTTGATAATCTATTATATAAGATATGATAAATATGGCATAAATCTTACTGGTATCACNTATATATATTATAAATATATATACTTATATATATATATATATATATATATATATAAAGCGATAGATATATATATTATATATATATATTATATAGTACACATACACACACCAAACACACACAACACAAAGACGTCAGAAAACACACACAAACGCAAGAAAACCACACACACACACACACACACACAACACATCACATAATATATATATATATATATATATATATATATATATATATATATATATATTTATATATATATAATTATATATATATAGTATAATATATATATATATATATATATATATATATATATATATATAGTGTGTGTGTGTGTGTGTGTGTGTGTGTGTGTGTGTGTGTGTGTGTGTGTGTGTGTGTGTGTGTGTTGTGTGTGTGTGTGTGTGTGTGTGCATTGTGTTTGTGTGTGTGTGTGTTGCATTTGTGTTTGTGTGTGTGTTGTGCGTCTCACACACCACCAACACACAACACACACACACACACAATATATATAAGTATTATATATATATATATATATATATATATATATAATATATGTTTATGTATATGTATATATACATACATCATCATCATTGCGGAGCTTACGCCGACGGGGCGCATAGCCACATCCACCCTTTACTTGTACCTGCTAGGATCCTTCATGGCAAGTCGCCAGGCAGGGATCTGTCTGCCACGACTTCCTAGGTCGACCCACAGGCCTCCTCCACCCAGGGCTGTCTCGAACAGAGACAACCTTGTGGGCGGGATCATCCTGAGGGAAGCGAGCCAGGTGGCCGTAAAGCCTGAGTTGGCGATCACGGATTGTGCAGGTAATAGGTCCTGTGCCAGTCTCACGGTGCAGCCGTTGGTTGGACACAAGGTCCCGCCAACAGTACCCCATGATCCGGCGCAAGGACCTATTACAAAAGGCATCAAGTCGGGACTATCAGGGCCTTGAAGACATGAAGCTTGGTCCTTCTGCACAGGTACCGGCATCTCCAAATACTCTTGTCGAGAGAGTTCATGACCCCTGCTGCCAGGCCAATCCGTCTGCTGACTTCATGGTCTGACAGCCCAGAGTTATGAACTACACTACCAAGGTAAGTAAAGCTCTTTGTGACTTCAATATTCTCGACGCAAGCACGTACCGTATGAACAGGTTCTCCTAATATGTCCCCAAAGTCCTGGATCTTGGTCTTAGTCCAGGAGACCTCTAGACTCAAGGGCTTCGCTTCATTACTAAATGCATTGAGAGCCACCACTAAGGATTCCAAAGACTCAGATAGAATGGCAACATCAGCAAAGTCAAGGTTCGTAACCTTGACATTGCCTAGAGTTGCTCCACAATGACTTTGAACAGTAGCTATGCCCATTATCCAGTCCGTGCAAGTGTTGAAAAGCGTTGGTGCAAGGACACAGCCTTGCCTCACTCCTGAACTAACAGGAAAGAAGCTTGACAGGCCCCCACCACACTTTACAGCACTCTCAGTACCAATATAGAGACTTGCTATTAGTCCAATAATCCTTGTTGGAATTCCTCTCAGTCCTAAGATCTCCCAGAGTGATTCCTAATGCACCGTATCAAATATTTTCCTGAGGTCGATGTAGGCTGCAAGCAGCCCACGCCCGAACTCACGACAACGCTCTATAATGACTCGAAGTACTAGGATATGGTCTATTGTGGACTAACCAGGAGTGAATCCAGATTGCTCCAGTCTCTGATGCCTCAGTAGGTGATCTCTGATATGTCTCAGAAGGATGTAGACAAGAACCTTGCCTGGTATACTGAGTAATGTGATGCCTCCGTGGTTGCTGCAGTCCCATCGGTCCCCCTTCCCCTTCCAGAGAGGGATGACCACACCCCTCAACAGGTCAGGGGGAACGGTACCAGACCACCAGATGGCAGCCAGGACAGCATGCAACCCCCGCGCCATAGGTTCACCACCAGCCTTTAACAGTTCAGCTGGGATACCGCATATACCAGATGCTTTACCACTCTTCAGCTTGGAGATCGCGCCCCTAGCTTCGGTTAGGGAGGGGGCATCCTCACTGATGGGTGGGTCCGGCAACGGAATCTCGGCACTACCCGCATCCAAGTTAACTGATGGTGGGTCAACCTGACACAACTGCTCGAAATACTCAGCCCAACGTTCCCGCACCAAAACAGGATCTGAGATGATCTGACCACTTACTGAGCGAACTGCTGTCACCTGTGAAGAGGGCTTGGAGTTCAGCTTTCTCAGGGCTTGGTATGCAGGATGAAGATCATTTACTAAGAAATGGCCTACCTCCTCAGCAAGATTCCTAATAAACTGTTCCTTGTCTCTTCTTAACAAAGACCGAGTTCTGCGCATCTGAGAACTGTGCAAATCTCAATCCCCTGACAGACGAGCCGCACAACAAGCATCTGTGGCATCCAGTGTCTCCTGTGAGATGAAATTTCACCTTGCTCTCGAGTGTTCACCCATCGTCTCTTGAGCTGCATCAAGCGTTTCACATTTGAAGGTGTCCCACAGAAGTACAGGGTCTGTCAGCTTTTCGAGTGCTGAGAGACGACCTGAGACTGCCTCAGCAAACCCCGGGGCACATTCCCCCTCCCTCAGCCTGTCTAAGTGAAACACCCTGGGGTGATCATTGGTCCGCTGGGGGTTTTGAAATGGACTCGGAGGGTAGTCACAACCAATCTATGGTCAGCACCACAGAACTCTGGATTCTGGAGGATCCTCCAATGAGTGCTAACGAGTATGTGGTCGATATCCTTGGCTGCATTACCTGCATCGCTGCACCATGTCTGGGCGCTGGTACCAGGAGACAGAAATCCTCAATTTCTGGGACCTAGCAAAGTCCCGGAAAAAGAGGCTATTCTCGCTGTCGGTATCAGCTCCGGAACCATGGGGACTGACAGACATCTCATAGCCACCTTGATTGCAGCTAGATACCGCATTGAAGTCACCCAGTACAATACGAATATCA
>NW_020868505.1:326153-333653 GCF_003789085.1 Penaeus vannamei | reverse complement strand
TCAGTTCTGTGTCTGTCTGTCAGTATCTCTCTCTCTCCCTCTCATGCACAGAGCTCAGTTTCTGTGTCTGTCTGTCTGTATCTCTCTCTCTCCCTCTCACGTCAGTTTCAGTATATCTCTTCTCTCCCTCTCATGCACAGAGCTCAGTTTTCTGTCTCTCTACTCTATCTCATGCTCTCTCGATCTCCTTATCTGATGTTCTCATTTCTGTCTCTCACTGCACCAGCTCTCAGCACAGAGCTTCAGTATTCTGTGTCTGTCTGCCCTCTATTCTGTGTTCTGTCTGTATCTCTCTCTCTCAACTCTCTCTCTCTTTCTCTGTCTGTCTCTCTCTCTCTCTCTCTCTCTCTCTCTCTCTCTCTCTCTCTCTCTCTCTCCCTTCTCTCTCTCTCTCTCTCTCTCCTCTCTCTCTCTCTCTCTCTCTCTCTTCTCTCTCTCGCTTTCGATCTTTTCTTCTCTGTATCTATCCTCATTCTGGCACTGCCCACTGCGGCATATTAATGCCATTTGTGTTACCTACTTACATCACATCAGCGTAACAGCCGTTTGTCAACGTCGCCCACCGTTATACATAAAGGTATCCAGAGCTTGGGCAGACTGAAGTTCATTCAAAATGTACTATTTCACTCCGTGATGATAATGATTAAAAAAATGACATACAAGAGGCTCTACCCATCCGCCCACCGCGGTGTACATCATCCCTGTTGGTTAGTAATGTACAGATTCCTCATACCTTCAGGATACCCTGTGATTCTTTCGCTGCCTCAAGTATTATTTCTCACACGTCGCTCAACTTTCGCACCTCTTAATTAAACTTTCGCTCACTCTCCCCGTAATATATGATTGCCAGGCACTGTCATGCACACAATGCACACCTTACGTTTGTGAATTGTGATATATGCAGCAGCAATCGACTTACTTATACTTTGTAATATTTGAAGACATTCAGTGATTACATGTATGAACATTTTTAACAAATATAATATACAGCATGTTTATACATGGCACGATGGTGGCTGTGACGTAATTGGAAATTATAACAACAATTTATGCATTATAGATTGTTGTCTGGTAAACTATACCATCATATCCTTCTTTATCTGCACTATTTTCTTATAAGCAACAACCTTATTCATCAACTTGCTTTATTTTTACAGTATATATCCCGCATACGAACGGATCCTTTGCATCCTTTGCCACCATATGAAGAGGAAATAAATTAGTCCCTTTAGATTACGCTGTTGGTCTTCGTCGTGCTGATGCCACAGTCGTCGAGCGGGTCTCTGTGGGCGTCCGTGAGTGAGTCTGTGAAGAAGGACATGGGTGTATTCTCTCTCGATCCCGTTAGTCATCGTCATCTTCTTCTCCTTCGTCTTTGAGGATACCGAGTCTTCTGGCCATATTCTTGACCTTGCTGATGACCTCTTCCTGTACGAGGTTGAAGCTCATGGCCAAAAGCGCGATGCCGAATAGAAGGTAGATGGAGCACAGCGCGATGCTCAGTTCCACGTCCACCTTCAGGTCCTGCGCCGGCACGAAGTCCCCAAAGCCTGTAGGTGAAGCCCAGAAGGGTGATATGGGATCGAGATGGCGGGGGAGGAAGGGAAGGGCGAGGGACGAACAGCGAAATAAATAGGGAAAGAAACACCAAAAGGATTAAGGGGAACGGTGAACCAAGAGGGGCCATGATCCCCTATCCCACGGGTTTGGATCGTTCTGTAGGGCTATTTCGATGGTATTCAAATGCATTAGGATTAGAAACACAAGGGCAAGAGAGGGCGAAAACTGAGATGGAGGAATTATGTAAGAGTGAAAAGCAGATGGGCGAGGGAAGAGAAACAGATAAATGAGAGAGGGAAAAGAAATACACAGAGGAAATGTAATAATAAGAAACAGATGAATGAAAGAGAAAGGAAAGAAAGAGGGGAAATGTAATAATGAGTAACAGATAAATGAGAGAGAAGGAAGTAAGAAAAACAGGGAAACGTAAGAGAGAAACAGAAGGTTAGGAGAGGGAAAAGGAGAGACAGGGGGTTATGCAAAAGAGAGAAAGCATGGGTAAAATATTAGGAAAAAGTAAGCCAGGGACGAGAATGCGAAGGTCAAGTAAAAATGCAAGAAAAGGAGAAACATAAGAGGAGGAAGATAACAAGAAAGATGTAGCAATATAAAAAGGAATTAATTCCTGTCTGACAGCTTTGGGTACAGCTATGCCTCATACAACTAAAACTCAAGAAATGCGTTAGTCACAGACCTATATATAGAAAAGAATTATTGCCAAAACGTTCGTATTTTGCAGCTTAATCATTAAATCCGTTTGCTCGCCGTCCCTTCCTCCCTTACCCCCATCTCTCTCTCTCTCTCACATACACACACCCTCCCCCCTCTCTGTCTCTCACATACACCCTCCTACCCTCCCCCTGCCCCCTCTCCCACTCTCACTTTCTTCTCTCTCTCTCTCTTATCTATCTTTTTCTCTCCTCCCTTTCTTTTCTCTCGGTCTAAGTTTCTTTCTTTATCTATCTATATCTCTCTTTCCCTACCTCTTATTCCCTATATTCGTATTCATATCTATCTCGACCTATCTATCTATTTTTTTTCTTTTATCCCCTTGTCTCTCACTTCCCCTTTTTAATATGACTAGTGCATTTACTTACCAATCTACTAATCTTTTCTCTCATTTCTCTCTCTCTCTCTCCTTCCCCCGGCTCTCTCTCTCGCCTCTCTCTCTCTCTCTCTCTCCTCCTCCTCTCTCTCTCTCCCCCCCCGTGCCACTGACCTATCGTCGTGAGGGTGATGAAGCAGAAATAGACGGAGTCGAGGAAGCCCCATCCTTCCCAGCCGGCGAAGAGGAAGGCCCCGGCTAAGATGTAGGCGAACACCAGCATCACTCCGAGCCAGATGGGCACCGGTTTGTCGCCGCCCATTTCGTCTTCCTCCTCGTCGTCGTAGTCGTCGTCGTAGTCGTCGTCGTAGTAGTACTCTTCATCTAAACGGGAGAGACGACTCCTAGGGTCATGCTGAGGAGGCATGTGGCGAGAGTACCTGTCAGAGTGGCGGGGCGACCTGGGCAGCGGGGGTGAGTCCAAGTAGCCTGCGGGGATGTAGGGCGACATGAAAATGATAAACACTCCTGACGACGCGCGTTCTTTACCTGCTCTGGTCCCTGGCGCCGCGGCGGGGCGGTCGGCGCCAGGGACGCTTGTCACAACAGCCACCAGATGTTACGAGCAAAGGTGCTGTCTCGTCGGCTGTGCAAACCGTTACGCCAGCAGCAGTCACATCAAAGCCACTGTGCATGTTGCAGTGGTGAGACGTCACAATGCGCACAAAAAATCCTATGAAGATCCTAAGAAAATAGAAGAACATCCGCCAGACTTTTCACAACATCAAATATTAACAATAATTAGCCTTTCTCATGAAAAAGAGTTATGAAAACTTTTAAGCTTGTAGCAACTGGACGTCTACCATAAAAAAAATGTCAAAAAGCACACAGGAAGCAAAATCAGTGTCATTCTGAATCATTCTGCATCTTGCAGAATCCACTGAATTCTGATCTCTCTCTCTCTCTCTCTCTCTTTCTTATAGGACATCCATAGAGCGGGGAAGGTAGTGTGAGATTATGAATTTGCTGTAAGACGGATTTTGCCTAAAATTCCAAATCACAATACGAATTTGATCTATTTAGTATTTTCCAAACTTGTGGCACATGGATTTTTCTTCGTGTCTTTGGATGATTTCCTTTATTCTGGAGAAGGCGAGGAATACATTATGTGGCACCAAGAAACCCATTAGAAATTTGCATATGGGTCTACATGTGAAGACTTGAAAAGGGGAGATCCTATTAATTTCCCGTCACTCCTGGCGGAATTAGGCATCGGGAGAGATTCGTATAAGGAGAAATTCGCTAGAAGTAATTTTGCTAAACAGAATGCGTCCCTTTATTCCCATATATATCTGCGTGTGTCAGAATGCATGGGGAAGTTTTCGCGTTTAGAAAAACAAACGGCAAGGATTTTGCGGAGAAACTGTTTGCAAAAGCTGGCACCCAAAAATAAATAAATAAATTTTACCTTTTAAACAGCCGCGTGGATATTTTGCATACATAAGGTCTTAAGAACTAGGATGGGCCATTTCAACCATTATATGACATCAGTTTTCTTTTTATAATTACTCCACAGTTTGAATTATCATTGTTGCTGCCGAAATCTTACAAGGAACACATGAACTGTGCAAAATCTGTATAATTTGTTTGGGAAGAAGAAAAGTGAATATATCTATCTTTTTTTTAAATATATGGTACAGACATTCTCTACTCTGACGCACATTTTAGCCGACATGATTTTAATTTCTTTATATAAGAAGTATATGCAATACAGTTTGATACCCATTTCTTGTTTATACATTTCTGATCAGAAGTAAAATGAAATAAGTTTAAACGTATTTTCCGTGAGAGGTAAACCAGCAACTAAAGATATATTTTCATTGCTGCTTTCCTTTTGAAACAACGCCCTTGTATTCTTCATGGCTGTTCAGATCTTTATTATGGTGGGGAATGCCTTGAAGCGAGAAGTACTTTTCTGTCAATTAAAAAAAAAACAATAAGTATAAGATAAAAAATGGAAAAAAAAAGGAATATACACCTCTGGTAAATTATTGTTCGTCCACTTGAAAGAGGAATAGAGAGTTTCAAGAAAAACCTGGTCAGAAGTCACAGATGTTGAAAGCAGAAGGGAGGAATTGTTCGTCATTCCCACGCAGTGTATAGCAGAGTGCTGGCTGACATTAGAGTGGCAACGGAGGACGTTGGTCATGTCAGCCACCTCCTTCTCCGAACAACAGGCAAAGAAATTTCAGCGAAAACGAGGGGCCATCTTGCAAGAGACACAAAGATAAAGGGATTTATAAGACCGTTACCAATATTGTTGATATACCTTCGACGTAATTGCATCCTTTGTAGCTTTATAGAAGCTATCCCGGAGAAGAAGCAAAAAAGAAATCGGGATAAAGAGAGGGGCGCTTCGAGAACAACGGTGCCTTTGGAAGAAGAGGAGAAAGGGGAACCGGCTTGCACGTAGGTCTGCGCTGTGCGTAACAGAGTGAAAAAAATCCATTCCACTGCGATGAAATGTCATTTCAAAACGATGCTAGATGCAGACATTAGAATATAATCATGAATGAAACGAAGAAAAAATATAATTGCAGATCTCCAGGATGAAGTCATAGACGAAACCTCGACTAACAAGGTCTTGCGCCAGACCCCGTGAAAGCCCTTGGGTGTAAAGAAGACTCTTCGAAGTTCCTGAAGACGGGTGCTCGCTTATCAATGAAAACCGTATACGCGTAAGGGGCCCGAGATGTTCCTTCAGAGGAGAACCACGCCCTTTAGATAGATAGGGTCAGAGGTCAACGGACAGACAACAACAGTCGGGTCACAGGAACAAAAATAACACACAGCAAGAGAAAGTAACAAGAAAAAGCAAGGTTTCACGTTATCACACTAGGCGCAATCTATCTACTGTAGTTATGTATTTACTAAAGTGTGGGTATTTGTGTGTCTGTCTGTCTTCCCCTTCTCTCTCTTTCTATGTCTCACTATATGTCTGTCTGTATGTTTGACTGTCTATCTATCTATCTATTTATCTATCTTTCTTTCCTCTCGTTTAGGCTACCCCCTCTCCACTCTTTCTCCTCTCACTTTCTGTCTTCCTCTATCTATCTTTCTTTCTTGATTTCCTTCTCACTCGGTCTGTGCTCTCCCACTCTATCTATCTATCTTTCCGTCTATCTGTGTCTGTCTATTTATCTATCTATCTTTTCTCGCTTGGTTTTCGCCCCTTCTCTATTCATTTACCTTTATGTATCTAAATATCTATGTATCTATTTCCCTTTAGACAGGTAAAGATAGATAGATAGATAGATAGATAGATAGATAGATAGAAAGAGAAAAGAGAGAAGAAGAGAGAAAGAGAGAAAGAGAGAAAGAGAGAGAGAGAGAGAGAGAGAGAGAAGAGAGAGAGAAGAGAGAGAGAGAGAGAGAGAGAGAGAGAGAGAGAGAGAGAGAGAGAGAGAGAGAGGAGAGAGAGAGAGAGAAGAGAGAGAGAGAGAAATAGAGAGAGGGGGTAAGAGAAAGAAAGAGGAGAGAGGAGAAAGAAGAGAGAGAGAGAAAGAAAAAGAGAAGAGAGAGAAGAAAGAGAGAGAGAGAAAGAAAGAGAGAGAGAGAGAATAGAGAGAGGGGGTAAGAGAAAGAAAAAGAGAGAGAGAGAAAGAAAGAAAGAGAGAAAGAGAGAAGAGAAAAGAAAGAGAGAGAGAGAAAGAAAGAGGAGAGAGAGAAAGAGAGAGAGAGAGGAGAGAGATAGAGAGAGAGACGAGAGAGAAGAGAGAGAGGAGAGAGAAAAAGAAAGGGGGGGGGGGGGTCGAGGATGAAAAGGGGGGGGAGAGGATGAGAAAGAGAGGAGAGAGAGAGAGGAGAATGAGGGGGGAGAGCGTGGAGAGGGAGAGAGAGAGAGCGAGAGAGAGAGAGTAGAGAGAGAGAGAGAGAGAGAGAGAGAGAGAGAGAGAGAGAGAGAGAGAGAGAGAGAAGAGAGAGAGAGAGAGAGAGAGAGAGAGAGAGAGAGAGAGAGAGAGAGAGAGAGAGAGAGAGAGAGAGAGAGAGAGGAGAGAGAGAGAGAGAGAGAGAGAGAGAGAGAGAGAGAGAGAGAGAGAGAGAGAGAAGGAAAGATATATATGAATTATCCGTTTCCTATTCATCACTAATCTGTTAGTGTTCGCCATCCATCAGCTCTCTACACCTCTTGGCAGCATCTGAGAGGTTGCTGGGTTATAATCTTTTACTCACCGCCAATGCCATGTAAACATTTAGAAGTCGCGAGAATACCAGCGATTATCCAGGACATTATATATATATATATAATATATATATATATATATATATATATATAATATATATATATATAAAACCACAGAGTTTATGAATATTCTATACTGTGAGAAAATGACAGAAAAGACGCCTAGTTGCTTTGGTGGAACAAGGGCGTTGCCAGCTGACAGTCACTCCTCTACCGAGCTGGGAAACTTTATACACTTACTCATAAGACCCTCGATCTCCTTCGCCAAAGTGGTAGCAGGGAGAACGACTTTTGCTAATCTACAGATGCAATAAATATATAGGTCTTCATTTCACAACACATTACTGCGTTGAAACTACAAGGCCAGAAATATGGAAATGATTGTATTCAAAATCTTGATACTTAAAAATGTCTTAAATCCAGAAGAGGCAAAATGGCTTTTCATTGCATTTTCTTCTATTAATCATCTCATTTCCATAGATTTTGCCATATGCGAAAATTTTAACTATGATAATATGATAGATACAGAATAAACGATTATAATACTATGGGTTACCTCTGAGATCACTGGTAACCATGTAATATTTTTTCTCCAAATATCCTCGCTAAGAAAAATATTCTGCATTCAGTATATGAACGCAGTATACGTGCA
>NW_020868505.1:306153-318653 GCF_003789085.1 Penaeus vannamei | reverse complement strand
CGAATGTGGGTGCGACTCCTCAAAGAAACGCCAAGACAAGGCCGGATTTCCATAAACACTGCACACAGACACACACACAATGATAAGGAATCTATCTATATATTCAAGTAGCCTTCCTACAATTTTGTGTTTAGTTCATGCTCTGTATTGAAGACTGCAATGTAGCATATTTTCTTTTTATTCAATCTGTTCGGTTCTGGCAAGAAGAAGAAAAACTTCATTTGTTCGATTAGCCGCTACTAGATGGTGTAGCCGCTATAAGTATTTATAAAGGTTTCTGTGATCTTACAGAGATTTTTATCCGACTTTCTTGCCATACATAGATGTTTAAAGCATGATTTTTTTTCGCGCTTCAAGAAATATGCAGCTATAATTGATGCTTCTTATATTGAGAGACGGGGGAAATGTTGCCCTTTTTGATAAACAAACAATTCTAGGATATCGCATTTGAAGAATATCCCTCTGCAAAGTCAACGATAACTAATATTGCAAGTTCTGTTATCACTTCTTTGAAGAAAACGAAAGTTCAAATGGCTTACTTAGTTTCCAAAAATATTCATGAATACTCTCATTAGTTATTTATATTCGACCAATCACATTCTTTGTTACACTACCTAGGGTTTTAGCTCATTCATAAAAATAGTGCTTATACTATGTTTACTTTGACTGGTTGCCAGATATACAAAAGGGGGACCCAGCAAGTGTACTGAAATATAATTCCGAATTGCGCGCACATACACACACACAAATATATATATATATATATATATATATATATATATATATATATATATATATATATATATATATATATATATATATATGATAAATACATATAAAGATGGGGGGGGCAACAAGAGATGAGAAATAAAGAAGGACGGAAAAGACAAATTGTCATATATCCAGGATAAACGCGTGAGAGATAGCAGTTGACCGGGAATGATTGTTGTATCTTATTGCCAGGTGAAGGTCCTACGGTCTACTAGCAGCTCCTGTGTTATATATGCATTAATGTATATAACTCTTTTGACAGATTTTCTAACCTGCAAAATGTCTGATACTGGGTCTATGTACACCAAGCCAACGAGAATTATCAAAAAAAAAAAGGGGGGGGTATTACCATAACGTAATACCCAATTTGCTTTAGATTATAAGCATAACAGACTAGGATTATGTTCTTTTACATCTCCAAGATGCCAAGCTACAAGTATTTTTTTATGATACAACAGGCTCCTAATCTGCAGGAGAATGGGCCGTACATGCAAACCGTAATAGTACAGATCTTAATACTAGTACCACTAGTAGTATTTAAAACAGTTGAATAATAATCACATAATTCAGGACAAAATAAAAATAGTGTTAGCGGTAATAATGCTGATAGTAAAACATGATAATAATAACAGCGCACAGAACAACGTAAACAAAACAGTGATAATGATAATGATGATAATGAAAACAACAGCATTAATAAAGAAGTCATAATGGTATCAATAATACAAATAATAGATAAAAATAACAGCAACATAAACACCGAAAGACTAGGAAACAATTAGTTTCACACATTGTTAACGAAGTTGTCACCGCCGACATCTGCTAGCTTGGTGTATTGGCACACCTGCGTTTGTGAACACTTGGCTTTATCTCTACAATTCCTGGTGATTACTAGTGAGTCCTTAGCAGGGTATCTGTCGAAACGGCTGTCATAGTGATGTTAGGTAAGTCAGGTTTATGGAATGTTTTTACAGTTAAAAATCTGGGTTAAGGAGGAATTTTGAAACACTTCAACAAACTGACATAGTAAACTCTAGCTTAAATAAGCACTGGTTTGGTCTAGATTATATATAATAATATACAATATATAAATATATATATATAATATATATATAATATATATATATAATATATATATAATATATATATTATATATATATAATATATATATATATATATATATATATATATATATATATATATATATATATATATATATATATATATATATATTATATTATAATATATATATATATATATATTATATATATATATATATATATATATAGTTACTGGTAACACAAGGACAGAAAATGTAGGTATCTATGTACTGTACTGTCATGATCGAAAGTTCCTGTGTCGTGAATCACGTGTTTTCGCCGTGACCACGACGTAAATAAGTCATCAAAAAACCCTCTCACTCTCACTCTCCCGCAGGCACAAAGGAAATCTGAAAAAATATCGAAGGGCAATAACTAGCAGTGTTTTTATCTCCGCGGGGTGAGGATGCCGCGAATTCGCCCCGAGGCTACCCACCTGCATAGAAAACGGGGCACAAGGGAAGGAAAGCGCGGCCACCACTCCTCCTCCTTTCTTTTATTGTTTTATTTTTGTCTGTTTTATTTTCTTTTAAACATTCTTTTTAAATGCGTTTTATTATTCCACACCTAAATGCAAGGAACCAATATACATAAAAGAATTGGCCGAAAAAGTGAATGAGGAAAGGAAGAATCACGCGTTTTATCTTTTAATTAATTCACTATTTATTATTATAGTTCTTTTGTGATTCTTTTAAGTATTTATTTTATTGATTTTAGTTTTCTAATGGTGTTTTTAAAGATATTAATAACTTCAGAGATTCAACTCCTCAATTACTCTTTCGCGCCACAGAGTCAAAAAGAAACAGAAGAGGCAAGAATAGGGGGATTGCTCCTTGGGTCACAGAAGGAACCAGACGTTGTGAGGAACCCCGGAATGGGCCTCCTTAAGAGCTAAGTGGTCGTGAGAATTAGCAATTAAGGTATCAGGAGACATTGGTGATTTTTTTTAGTAAAGCACAGTGATTTGATGAGACCGTGCCTCATAAGTATTTTAATGTGTCCTTGCGTTTAAGTGTTTTTATTTTTTTCTTGTTTTACCAGTGTTTGTGTTTTACGTTTGTGTTTTAGTGTGTTTTACGTTTGTGTTGTGTGTTTTACGTTTGTGTTTTCGTTCATTTTTAGTGTTTTATGTCCGTGTTCTAGTTTTACCTTAGTGTTTTATGTTCAAGTTCGTCTGCTTTATGTTCAAGTCCGTTTTAGTTTTATTTCTTAATGTTCTTATGTTTTTGAGTTTTAATAAATTAATAATATTTTAAGATTGTTTAGAGACCCCTCGCATTACTGTAGTCAATGAGTAAGACAAGGATTGTAAAAGGAAGGAATGACTAGACCAGTATCATAATGCGCATAAGCATCGCGGGACCAATCTGCGTCCGGGAGATCTTCCCCCGCACACGTCTCCTCTCGGCTTAAAGGACACGTCTACCGTACTCTCACACACTACATGTACACACCTTTCTCCCTCTCTCTCACACACACACACATACACCCCTATCTTTCCGTTCCTTACACTCTTCCTTTACACTATCACCTCACAACCATTACACTAACGTTCCCATACGTATTAAATGGGTGGTGGCAGTGAGCTATTTTCCTATCTTGCGAGAGTTTTTTCTTTCTTATACGGCCGCTACAACCTGAACCCCTCCCTCCCCCCACCCCTCGCACTAGTCTGCGTGACAGGTTTACATGAGAAGGGCGCAGGGGTGAGTCTTACCAATCTGTTTACAAAATGTTTTCACAACGCACCATATCGTAAGAATTTCCACCAAATTAGCTTGTGTATATAGTTTCATGACACAATTATAGCAAGGATTAGTGTCGAATTGTAGCATAATCATAATTATAGCAACGTCCAGTAAGCGAAATGTGGGAGAAAATTCGGTGTCGCCTAAACATATACACAAGGCTTGCGTACTCCACTCCTGAGTGTTATTGAAGTTCAAAAAGGTTGGGAAATGTGTCTTTTTTGGTGGTTCTAGTCAAACAAATGACAGATTTTTAAAAATGTACTTACTCGTCTGACTCTGATCATATGATTCACTGTGAAATTAATCACACATGTAACTAAAGATAGAAGGGACCGTGAACTAGGCATCGAACGAAGCCGCTCATTTCATTCAGTAGAGTGGTAACGTGGTAGTATCAAGGTATAATTCGCAATGATACAAAAGTGTGCTTGCTGGAAAGAAGGACAAAATCGGCAACCACCTGTGACAGCCATAGTTTATTTTGAAAAATGTAAATTCTATACAGGATATAATCATAATCATACCCCATTACTCGTGAAAGTTGACTACACAATCTACACTTAGATTAGATTACTAGGATCTCCAATTAATGCCAATTTTGTAAGTAAGGACCAATCCATCTGCTGTCTACTTTTCAACCGTGATCATGAGCTGTCTTTACTTGATTGTTTTAACCAGGGCCACACCCAGGACTGTCCATCAACGTTCATGAAAATAATACGATTTAGAAGAAAATCTAATGGAACTCACTTCTATTTATCTCAGTGCTTTTGAAATTGATATCTTAACGTGTTAAAATGTTTCGTGCAAGGTACACCACATAGCACCTGAACTGACGATAATAAATGCCTCATATTTGAATTATTAAGAAATGGGCACCAGTTATAACAAGCAGTTCTATACAAATCACCAAATTATACCTGCAACAAAGCTCCACAAATTCTAGCCAATGAAAACCCTAGTATATGACGTTATATGTTTCTGACCGATCTAAATATATAATATATATATATATATATATATATATATATATATATATATATTATATATATATATATATATATATTTTTTTTTTTTTTTTTTTTTTTTTTTTTTTTTTTTTTTTTTTTGGAATTCTGTGTACTCGGCCACAAACAACGTTCAGTGTGTGTCTGCCCACGGTGTAAGGAGGTATCTGTGTGAATTATTGATGTATTGAAAGTCGGCTGAAATTTTCTGAATTTGCAAAATACTTTTATCCAAGAAATACATATGACGGAGAATTATAACCATGGAGGCGCGACAATAGGTTAGTACGATTTAAATAGACAATAACGAGAACCGGCAAATTACACATATATTGCACGAAATATATATGATGAAATATTAATCAAATGCGAGTAACAGTAAGTCTTTACGTCATTATTACAACAAACGCAGAATTACTGAAAATTATTATTTGGCATAAGTTGATTTGATCAGGTCTACAATCACATCACGGCCGACAAATTCGCTGTAAAAGAATTCAAAGTTACGTTGGATTATTTGATTTAAGCAGCGTGGCCCCAACATGGCCGCCACGGCATAAGGAAATAGCCGCTCAAACGCGCACAAATTCAACCTTGCATATTTTATGGAATCAAGATAATTAACTTATTCTATTTCTTACGTTAATCATCATAAAGATTTGTAAATTCGGTTTCTGAAATGCGATGAAAGTTTGTTAGTGACAACCGCGTCGATCTTCTTTTGTACTAATATTTGTAAAACGCGATAAGTTAATAAAATCCCTATTTTGTTTGAGCAACAATTAACTTCATTTCATTGATATATTAATAGAATCTTCAGGAAACAGAACACGCATTTTCATATTAAAAACTTCCCTTTATTTAGTCATGATTTAATTCATCTGGATTGTGCGGTAGTCAGGCAAAAATTAAACCCAGATTTAGCCCCACAATTCCAGACCGTAATTGTTTAGGTGAAACATGCCTCTTAATCCAGTAGAGTTTCAACAAACACGATTTATAGATTTTTTTTAGCGTTTTTTTTTCTGATTTGCTGTGTAAATCATCGAAATTCTTCCCAAAAATACAGTACGAAACCTAGGCTTACACCCTTATGCAATTTTGACGTCGGGAAGTACAAGTTCCGTCATTCGTCAAGCAATCAGATGTGACGGAGAACAGCAGTATTACAGCGTTAAAAAGCGAAGGAATTATCCATTCCAAAAAAGAATTGTTTCGAAAGTCAGTAGCTGGCTGAATCTGAAATTTTACTGAATATTTTCGGCAACTTGGAGGATGGTAGTTTGGAATGGCCGACCATTGAACGTGCAAATAAGTGTGCTTTACAGCTTGTTTCGAGACGACGATTCTATGGAGCGAAACAAATGGTTTCGTGTTATCACCTTCACATTATTTAACTGCTATGTATTCTGAAGTGCATAACGAAATAAATACGAAGCAGAAAATTCGTACGAAATTATACTCTCTGACAACATTTTGTGAGCAACTAGGGGAGACCTTCAACCGCAGGCCCCACCTCGCTGCCTTTTCTCCCCCTCCGACCTCCTGCCTCATGTAACCCGGGGTTCAGAAACTTTGGATCGTGACAGTACAGTACAATATTTATTGGGAGTATTCTATCCTGATTAAGTATTCGAATCTGCCTCATACTGCTACACACAGCTCAAAAAGTAAGTTAATACTATTGTAACGCGTAGCAACGAGTAACCATCATCATGATAAAAGAAAACATGTAGAGATTCTTTCATATTTTAATATTTTATATAACGGACAAAGACTTCAAGATGTTTAATATATAAAAAAATAGTGGTTCGTTTTCGAAGTAATTATCGTTGTTGTTACGATTGTTGCTGTCAGTAATAGTATTGTACTTAATATTAATATTGATATTATTGATACCACTGATAATCATTACTACTATTGTTATCATTACTTTTATCATTTCATTATTTTATTTTACTACTACTATGATAATTATCATCAATATTACTATCATCATTATCATATTTAATATCATCTTTACTATTTTGCTGTATTATTATCATTACTATAATAAAAATAGTAATAATAATTATTATCATCATCATAAATTTGATTATTGTTACTATAATTATTATTAATCATTATTACTATTATCATTAATATCATAATCATAATAATAATTATTTTTTTATAATCATGATCACCATCATTATCATTATTATTGTTATTATCATCATACTTCTTAATAGTGTTATTATTATCGTTGTTATTATCATCATTCTTCTTAATAGTGTTACCATTATTATTTTTGTTATTATCATTATTATTATCACCATCGTCATTGTCATTGCTATTGTCATCATCATTATTCTTATCGGGTACAAGCCCCAAACTCCCAAGAGCGGATTATTCTTTATTACTTAATTCCGCCAGTACCTCCAACTGCATACTGTCCCGTTATCTATTTCTATCATCAGTATTTGTTAATGTATATTGATATTAAAAAATCCATCTATTTATAATATCGTTTGCTAGTTATGCCATCATTTCTCCATTTTCTATCTTATAATTTCTGAACATTGAAAATTTATTGATTGTAATTGGTAAACACAAAACAAATATTGCTGCTGGACAATTCTCAAGTTTTAAATGTATGCATTATCATCTTCATTATTAAGACCGACAGTAGAGGGATGCAAAGGGAAATAAGGAAACTCAGTGGTAAAAAAAATTGACTGCTAGAGAACAGATTCCACCACACTCGATAATTGTTATCCCCTTGAAACATTTTCCCTCCCCACAGGTGCAGCCGAGACCCTGTCAAAGTGGTATCTGAGATGGTTCTTCATAACGCTGACGCTGCTTGTTGTGTTTACAGCCCTCTCATGCTGGTACAAAGTCTGTGTACTTCTGGAAGATCATGGCAAGTTCAATATATCGGAATGCACTGGGCAAAGCTTTCATGGGTGATTGTTTATACATGTGTGCATATAATATATATATATATATATATATATATATATATATATATATATATATATATATATATATATATATATATATAATATATATATAGAGAGAGAGAGAGAGAGAGAGAGAGAGAGAGAGAGAGAGAGATTTGTGTGTGTGTGTTTGTCTTTGTGTCTTTGATTGTTTGTATATATATATATATATATATATATATATATATATATATATATATATATATATATATATAATACGCACACACAAAACACACACACACACACACACACACACACACACACACATATTATATATATATATATATATATATATATATATATATATATATATATATGCGTGCGGGTGGGCGCGCGCGCATTTGTGTGTGTGTACTTCCACATGCAAATGTATACATATACACATACATATCGATAGACACACACACATACATATATATATACACACAAACATTCAAACACATACAAAGACACACATACACAAACACACACACGAACGCAAATACACAAATGTTTATGTTTTTGTGCGTAGACATATGTATGTATACACATAGTTTATATATATATATATATATATATATATATATATATATATATATATATATATATATATATATCATCATCATCGGGGAGCTAACGCCGATGGGGGCGAAAAGCCGCACCCTCGCTCTCTTGCTCTTCAGCATCCCTGTAGAACAGATCAGGCATGACGTCTGTCTCTCATGGCAGGTTGCAGGAGATGGTTCCACGCAGAACCTCACGGGCCAACATAGCGAAGTGAGGAGTCAGTATTGCAGAAAGCAAGTACAGGAATGCTGACATAGGAAGCCTCAGTGATTGGCTGCCTGTCTGAGATGGGATCAGTCACCACAAGCAGACGAGGCTCACGGAGAGCAGCCTGAATCTGATTGGTGAGGGCTCCTGGGGTGAAGCGGCTTGTAATGGGGGTTGCACCAGTATAACGGGCAAACTTCAGCACAGCACGCTGGCCCATGGGGCGGGAAGAGATGTACACATCTGTTGGGTTCTCAATGGCTGCAATGGCACGGGCAGCCAGCAAGATCTCATATGTCCTTAGCAGATGAATGATGTGCACACCATCTTGGCGGCGCTTGAAAACATACTGTTCCATTTGGAAGTTCATGTTGCTGGATCCGAGATGAGTGGACGCGGCCAGGAACCGCGTCACATCATTCTCTTCCAAAGCCATAACACTTAATCCTCCCGACATGATGGCGGTTGTGTTCACGCCCGAGGACTCGGAGGATCCTCCAGAACTGCAGGGTGTATAGGAGTGCCTAGTTCTGTAGTACTGACCACAGATTAGTTGTGGCTACCCTCCGGGTCCACTTCAAAACTCCCCAGCAGTCCAATGACCACCCATAGGCGTTTCATTTGGAAAGGCTGAGGGAAAGGGAGTGTGCCTGGGGGTTTGTTGAGGCAATTTCTTGTCGTTCCACAGCGTTCGACAATCTGACCCTGTACTTCTGTGGGATACCTTCAAGCACAGAACACTAGATGCAGCTCAAGAATCGGTTGGTGACCGCCCAAGAGCAAGACAGAATTTCATCTCACAGGAGAAAATGGAAACTACAGATGCTTGTCAGGCGGCTCGCCTGACATGGGATCGGGATTTGCACCGTTCTCAGGTGTGCAGAACTCGGTCACTGTTGAGAAGGGACAAGGAACAGTTAATTAGGAATCTTGCAGAGGAGGTTGAAGGCCATCTCCTAGTAAATGACCTTCATCCAGCTTACCAAGCACTGAGAAAGCTGACCTCCAAGCCCTCTTTACAGAAGACTGCAGTTGTACTAGGTTGATCCACCAACAGTTAACTTGGATGTGGGTAGTGCCGAGATTCCGTTACCGGACCCAACCATCAGTGAGGATCTACCCTACCCTCCCAAGGACGGTGAAGAGTGGTAAAAATTCGGGTATCTGTGAGTTGGTGGTGAACCTATGGCACAGGAGTTGCATGCTGTCCTGGCTGCCATCTGGCAGTCCGGTAATCTTCCTCTTGACCTGTTGAGGGGTGGGGTCATCCCCCTCTGGAAGGGGAAGGGGGATCGACGGGATTGCAGCAATCACTGATCAGTATACCAAGGTTCTTGCCTACATCCTTCTAAGACGTATCAGAGACCACCTGCTGAGGCACCAGAGGCCAGAGCAATCTGGATTCACTCCTGTCCAAAGCCATTGGGGAGCAACTCTTGGCAATATCAAGGTTACTGACCTTGACTTTGCTGATGTTGCTATTTATTCTATCTGAGTCTCTGGAAACCTTAGTGGTGGCTCTGGATGCATTTAATAATGAAGTGATGCCTTTAGGTCTAGAAGTCTCCTGGACCAAGACCAAGATCCAGGTCTTTGGGGACGATATAACCTGTTTGTTCGGTACGTGCTTGTGGTGAGGACATTGAAGTCACAGAACTCAGGGCTGTCAGACCAGGAAGTCAACAGATGGATTTTCCATGAACTCTCTTGATAAGAGTACTTGGAGATGCAGAGGGACCAAGCTACGCATTTTCAAAGCCCTGATAATGCCAGTTTTACTATACGGTAGTGAAACCTGGACATTATTCTGTGCCTTGGAGTCTCATCTTGATGCCTTGTGCAATAGGTCCTTGCACTGCGGTACTGTTGGCGAGATCACGTGTCCAACCAACAGTTACACCGTGAAACTGGCACAAAACCTGTTACTTGCACTATTCTTGATCACCAACTTAGGTTATATGGCCAGCTGGCTCGCTTCCCACAGGGTGATCCTGCCCACCAGGTTGTCTCTGTACATGACAACCCTGGGTGGAGGGGGCTTGTAGGACGACCTAGGAAGTTGTGACAGACAGATCAATCAAACCTGTCGTGAGGAGCTGGAGATAAGCCGAGTCCCTGCCTGGGGTCTTCGTACGTGGAAATGAAAGGAGGGTGCGGCTTTTCGCCCCCATCGGCGTTAGCTCCCCGATGATGATATATATATATATATATATATATATATATATATATATATATATATTATATAAACTATGTGTATACATACATATGTCTACGCACAAAAACATAAACATTTGTGTATTTGCGTTCGTGTGTGTGTTTGTGTATGTGTGTCTTTGTATGTGTTTGAATGTTTGTGTGTATATATACATATATGTATGTGTGTGTGTCTATCGATATGTATGTGTATATGTATACATTTGCATGTGGAAGTACACACACACAAATGCACGCGCGCCCACCCGCCCGCATATATATATATATATATATATATATATATATATTATATATATATGTGTGGTGTGTGTGTGTGTGTGTGTGTGTGTGTGTGTGTGTGTGTGCGTATATATATATATATATACAAACAAAGACACAAAGACAAACACACACACAAATCTCTCTCTCTCTCTCTCTCTCTCTCTCTATATATATATATATATATATATATATATATATATATATATATATATATATATATATATATATATATATATAATATATATATATATATATATATATTATATGCACACATGTATAACAATCACCCATGAAAGCTTTGCCCAGTGCATTCCGATATATTGAACTTGCCATGATCTTCCAGAAGTACACAGACTTTGTACCAGCATGAGAGGGCTGTGAACACAACAAGAAGCGTCAGCGTTATGAAGAACCATCTCAGATACCACTTTGACAGGGTCTCGGCTGCACCTGTGGGGAGGGAAAATGTTTCAAGGGGATAACAATTATCGAGTGTGGTGGAATCTGTTCTCTAGCAGTCATTTTTTTTACCACTGAGTTTCCTTATTTCCCTTTACATCCCTCTACTGTCGGTCTTAATAATGAAGATGATAATGCATACATTTAAAACTTGAGAATTGTCCAGCAGCAATATTTGTTTTGTGTTTACCAATTACAATCAATAAATTTTCAATGTTCAGAAATTATAAGATAGAAAATGGAGAAATGATGGCATAACTAGCAAACGATATTATAAATAGATGGATTTTTTAATATCAATATACATTAACAAATACTGATGATAGAAATAGATAACGGGACAGTATGCAGTTGGAGGTACTGGCGGAATTAAGTAATAAAGAATAATCCGCTCTTGGGAGTTCGGGGCTTGTACCCGATAAGAATAATGATGATGACAATAGCAATGACAATGACGATGGTGATAATAATAATGATAATAACAACAATAATAATGATAACACTATTAAGAAGAATGATGATAATAACAACGATAATAATAACACTATTAAGAAGTATGATGATAATAACAATAATAATGATAATGATGGTGATCATGATTATAAAAAAAATAATTATTATTATGATTATGATATTAATGATAATAGTAATAATGATTAATAATAATTATAGTAACAATAATCAAATTTATGATGATGATAATAATTATTATTACTATTTTTATTATAGTAATGATAATAATACAGCAAAATAGTAAAGATGATATTAAATATGATAATGATGATAGTAATATTGATGATAATTATCATAGTAGTAGTAAAATAAAATAATGAAATGATAAAAGTAATGATAACAATAGTAGTAATGATTATCAGTGGTATCAATAATATCAATATTAATATTAAGTACAATACTATTACTGACAGCAACAATCGTAACAACAACGATAATTACTTCGAAAACGAACCACTATTTTTTTATATATTAAACATCTTGAAGTCTTTGTCCGTTATATAAATATTTAAAATATGAAAGAGAATCTCTACATGTTTTCTTTTATCATGATGATGGTTACTCGTTGCTACGCGTTACAGTAGTATTAACTTACTTTTTGAGCTGTGTGTAGCAGTATGAGGCAGATTCGAATACTTAATCAGGATAGAATACTCCCAATAAATATTGTACTGTACTGTCACGATC
>NW_020868505.1:294913-297413 GCF_003789085.1 Penaeus vannamei | reverse complement strand
ATAATGATAATAAATAATAATAATAATAATATAATGATAATAATAATAACAATAATAATAGTAATAATAATAATAATAGTAATAATAATAATAATAATAATAATAATAATAATGATAATAGAAATAATAATAATAGAAATAATCATAAACAAAAAAAATAAGAAGGAAGCCCTTGGGCGGGGATCGAACCCGCGTCTCCGGTTTTGGACCATTGTGCTAACCACTACACCACGAGAACTTCCCTGCAAAGATAGATTGATGAAGGGCTTTTATTGTACGATTTTCTACTTATGTGTGTACATGGAAGAACAAGAAAGCGCCCGGGCTAGAGAGAGAGAGAGAACAAAGAAAATAAAGCGAATGTAAATGAAAATACAGAAACGTGCAGAATGAGAGAATGGGTCGAAACTGCGACAAAAATGTGAACTGAGAAAAGAGTGACATTAACATTGCGAAATAAATACAAAAAGAGAGAGAGAAAAATATACATGCGTCGAAAGTTGCGATATGAAACAGAAAAAATTAGATATAATGAAATGGGAAACGAAAAGAAAAGTGACGTCTCTTTGTGAGACCGTTCCCTCCCATGTTCATGTAATGATAATAAAAAAAATAAAATAATAATGATAATAATAATAAATCAATTATAATAATAATAATAATAATAATAATAATAACAATAATAATAATAGTAATAATAATAATAGTAATAATAATGATAATGATAATAATGATAATAATAATATGATAATAATAGAAATAATATAATAATAATAATAATAATAATAGAAATAACTATAAACAAAAAAAATAAAAAAAGGAAGCCCTTGGCGGGATCGAACCCGCGTCTCCGGTTTTAATGACCATTGTGCTAACCACTACACCACGAGAGCTTCCCTGCAAAGATGAATTGATGAAGGGCTGTTATTGTTCGCCAACGTTGCTGCATATAAATGCTGTTGTAAGGTGAATATTGGTATGAATTGTTTCCATTTTTCTTTTCTTTTTGCATAGTAATTATTGTTGTTTTTGTTGTTATCATGATTATTATAATTACCTTCACCACCATCATGCAATCACTTGAAATATTCTCCGATCCGGATCACAAAAAAAAAAAAAAAATGGCATCTGATAAAAAAAAAAAAAAAAAAAAAAAAAACCAATCAACAAGTAACCAACGCTACCAAAAACAGAACCTCCATGGTGGAGGTAATTACCTTTTCAGCACGAGCTCTAAACAATAAATAGATAAATAATAATACGCATCTTGTGCCGAAATTTAATTCAAGATCTCATCACGTGACAATTTACAATTAATGTATCAAAGGATTTCCGTCTCTGTGACAAGGGTTGGTATTGAATTTTTCTCAAAGGAACCTCCGAAGGATGTTCTTTACTAAGGCTAATAGAGTAGTTCCCTAATATACTAGTTTTCTAGTTTTTTATTTATCTATTTTTCAACGCTTTCTAAGAAAAATCAATTCAGGAGCATTCGAATGAGGAGTTGCATCTGAAGCTAACCTGGAACCGTTTTGTGAACGTCGCCAATCACCCTGAGTCAAGACGCGACGGTGTGGGAAACTGGGGGCCCGGGTTCGAGTCCCGGCAGAGGCAAGTTTGTCATTTTTTAAATCTTATTTATTTCTAATGTTATATGAATAAGACATATCCGACGCACGTCCAAAGACAATGCACTGGCAAAATGAACATGGAAAGCCCCGGGCACAAAAATTACAAGACGCCCGCCGGTTGTAATCAGTTTTTCCCTATTGTGTATTCTATGTAAAATTTGCGCATATATGCGTCAAAAGTGCGATAAAAAATCGAATACGAATTAGATTAGGCGAGTGTGAAAATTTCGTCGAATTTCGATATATATGCGAAAGACAGAAAAATACAGAAACAAAACAGAAAATCGACTACAAGTGAAAATAGAGAAACGTGTTGAATGAGAAAATGGGTCGAAAGTGTGACAAAAATGTATGAAGAAAAGAGTGCAAGAGAGACATTATTGCGAAATAAATACAAAAAGAGAGAGGGAGAGGGGCAGATATGCTGCAAGAGGTGTCACCCTTAGCGCTGCCGCCTACTTAGCAGGAGCAGGTAGACTCTCTGCTAGATTGCGAGGAAGAAGCTTCTCTGGATGCCATAGATTATGGTCCGGCGTTTGAGCGCCTCTTAACGTCGGCACACAAGGCGAATGAGGGCAAGGACCTGCTGTAGATCACTATAGATATTTTGAGCCAGATGTGCGATAAGGAACGGAAAAAAATAGATTCATAGGCCTACATCCCGTAAACATACACACCAGTAGGTTCAAATGATGACTTCATATGATAATGATGAAATTCATGATAATAAGGGTAATAATTAGAATGATAATAACAAAAATAATGATAATAATTACAATACTAATGATAAAAATGATAAAGACAATAATGTTCTAGAAATGATAATGAAATGTTAAAATTATACGAGGCCCGACACAATGAATATTTAT
>NW_020868505.1:264913-292413 GCF_003789085.1 Penaeus vannamei | reverse complement strand
TCGTCATCATCATTATATTCTTATCATCATCATCATAACTATAATCATATTTGTTTATCGTCAACATTTTTATCATCATTATAGTTACCGTTCCATTATTATGATTATCAATTTTATGTTATCATCATAAATAATACTGATATTAATACTCTTCTCATCATTCTTAGTTTTATTATTGTTTTTCATAAATTTTAAGTCTTAGTTTTTCTCATAAATTTCCTTCCTATTGTTGGTGATTATCATTAGCATAATCATTGAATATGGTCGTGTAAACAAATTTTTCTTTAGAATGACATCTGTGGCATGAGAAATACCCATTGTCTCAAAATAGACTCGCGTGACTTGTCCCTTTCTGATTTGTCACGTAAATTTCGACAAAGCTGGACACTGCTGTACCTTATAAACAAGACATCCAAAGGCAGAATCAAATATATCTCTTTTATGATATCTTTCACCGCTGCGGGTCGCTCTAGTTTTCTATATGTAATTTGATACAACAGAAAATGAGTTCGTAACGTTTATGAAAGAGACTGATCAACACATGAAAACGTCTATGGTTGACATTCAGTATTCAGTACTTATGGAAAATTATCAAATAAGAAATAGGTTACCTCGCCACATGTACAAGATATATAATATTTGTTTTAAGATTGCTTTTTATTGAGGATGATTTATTTCTTTGAAAACATAAAAAATATGATACCGGAATATATCACGCCAAAGTTCCCCTATTTTAGAGAGCAAGAATGCGCGCGCGCGAGAGAGAAAGACAGACGGACAGACAGACAGTGACATACACAAGGAGAGAAGAGAGACAGATAAACAGACAGACAGGTAGAGAGTGAGAGAGAGAGAGAGGGAGGGATATATATGTAATATGTATACACTTATGTTTGTATATATGTAATATATGGTGCATACAGGGGAAACGTTACTCAATATCACATATGAATATTTGAAACCGGTAATAAATACGCGTCAGGAGCGCGGGAAAAATGTTGATGTCAAATTCCTATATACATTCCAACGAGGAGACAGACAGACTAACGTCGAACAAGTACGATAATCATTTCCAAAAAGTCTTGTAACAACGTGCAGGAATAGGCCTATGTAATTTAGATAAGGCGGAACGAATTCATATGTTCATTAATAAAGTAAGGTTGCTCATTTACTCTGCTGTACAATTTTTCATTGTGGCTCGGTTTAAGATTTTACACTTTTGCGAAATAGATTCGAAAAAATTCAGTTGCACCATATTCTAATTTATTTTTGAATGTTTTTAGTTAGTATCCGACTTTTTATCCTTAAAATTTCATGCATTCACATTTTCGACCGAGCGTCCAAAAATATTCCGGGCTTATCCACGATCTAGAAATTACCATCATCACCCATTATTTTCACCATCATTGTCGCATCACCATCGTCCTATAATCATCCTGGGTATCACGCGCTGGCACACGCACACACACATAAACGCGCGCGCTCACACGCATACACACATACTCACATTATCACATATTAACGTTGCCCCTCGACACCGTGGCCGAGAGGGTAAGGGCGCCAGATTCGAAACCCGCGATCGCGAGTTCGAATCTGCAAAAGGGAGCCAAAAGTGCTCCCTCTGATTGCAACCTCGCCCGGGGCTGAAAGACATGGAAAGCCCCGGGCACAAAAATTACAAGACGCCCGCCGGTTGTAATCAGTTTTTCCCTATTGTGTATTTTAGGTGTATGTGTTGTTTGTATTTATGTGTGTATATACCTCATGATAGGTCAAGAGAAATTCCATTCTTTTCCTATTTCAGTGTAGGACGTCAAAACAAGCCATATCTCTTCTATGTAAAATTTGCGCATATATGCGTCAAAAGTGCGATAAAATTCGAATACGAATTAGATAAGGTGAGTGAAAATTTCGTCGAATTTCGATATATATGCGAAAGAAAAAAAAAAAATACAGAAACAAAACAGAAAATAAATCGACTGCAAATGAAAATAAAGAAACGTGTTGAATGAGAAAATGGGTCGAAAGTGTGACAAAAATGTGAATTAAGAAGAGTGCAAGAGAGACATTACTGCGAAATAAATACAAAAAGAGAGAGAGAGAGAGGGAGAGAAACGTGCGTCGAAATTTGCGATATGGAACGGAAAAAATTAGATATAATGAAACGGGAAACGAAAAGAAAAGTGACGTCTCTTTGTGAGACCGTTCCCTCCCATGTTCATGTAATGATAATAATGGAAGCAGGATTTCTCTGAGTTCGAGGCTTTCCTCCCACGTGTTTGTATAATGATAATGATAGTTGAGACAATGAACAAATGCCGCTAATCATGCTACAACTAATGATGAAAAGTATATAATATTGATGATGATTTTTTACCGATAAGAAAATGATGATGATTATAACTATGAGAGTAATAATAAATAAGATAGTTAGTACAAAAATAACAATGATTATGAAAAATGTAAAGAAAATTATAGCAAAGACTTTAGAATAATTACGCTGTTACTATAGGACTATAAGTGATTCTTTTCTCTTCTTAGTCTCTCTCCTCTTTTCAATCTCTCTCTCTTTCTCACTCTTCCTCTCTTTTTGTAATCAATTTTATTATCCTGATTGGCATCAAATCACGGTGTATAAATAGTATAGGAAGGAAGGGAACCCGAAAAAGATTATTTACATTTGTAAGTACTCATACTTTTTATAATTTATTGTGAATTCATTTATCATTATCACAGCTGTTAGTACCATCATTACCATTATGATTCTTCACTTTATTAGAATCTTCATCATCACTGCTACTGCCATTAGCGCATCCTTATTATTCTATCATCATTGTTATTATAGTTGCCATCATGTTTGGCCAGAACCAAGATTACACGTGGAAGAGACATACTGATGGATTAGTTAGTATATGTTATACTATTTCTTTGTGATATTTTGCCTCCCATTCTGACATCCTGGAAATTTCTGTTCAATTGCTTTTACCTTCCCTAGCCTCCAGATAATTCCATTTTGAACTACTGCAATAATTTCACTTACATTTACACCCTTTCACCCTGAACTTGTGCATAAGTAGTTTCTATACTTCGTTTAATTTGTGATACTTTTATAAATCAACCCTTTTCGCTGTATGAACTTTCTCCAATGGTCCGATTAAACGCGCCTTCTTGTGACTTTCAGCTGGTTCGTTAAACTGCGCGAGGCCCGACCCAATAATCATTCATTATACGCACATGCAAGTACACACAAATAAAGGCCTATTATCAGTCTAGACATGTATATATTCCGGACAGATAAATGAATGTATATCTATCAAATAGATAGACAAATCTGCAATTCCATCTGTGCATATGATCGTATATTTTATCAAACAAGCCGTTTGTTTGTATTGCGGACATTAGTTCCTTCAGATTATGTAGAAGCTGACATCAAATCCAGTAAGAATTCGTCCGTTGACTCGTTTACCCTTGCACTGCTTTGCTGAAACGTTTCGTATCTGTTGTTTGCCTTCATCAAGAAACGGTGTTCATTCTCGTATCCGATACCTTGGCTCTTTTTTACCTTTAGTTTATAATGATTTTAATACTTGTATGTTGATATAAAGGAAGATAATTGTCCTACAAATGTAATTCAATCCATAGCAAACACAAACACACACACACACACACACATACACGCATATATATATGCTTTGGAAGTGTTCGTTTCACATCCCCTTATCCACGGGAATTTTCAGGAGAAGAAAGGCTCGTTTAGGGGAAATCCCGAGGGCACAGGAGGCTTCCGGGGAAAACATTACTGATATAAAAAAAAACAATAATGATAATAATAATAATATCAATTATAATAATGATAATGATAATAGTAAAATAACAATAATAATAGTAATGATAATAATAATAGTAATAATAATGATAATAATAATAATAATGATAATAGAAATAATAATAATAATAGAAATAATCATAAACAAAAAAAAATAAGAAGGAAGCCCTTGGGCGGGGATCGAACCCGCGTCTCCGGTTTTAATGACCATTGTGCTAACCACTACACCACGAGAGTTTCCCTGCAAAGATAAATTGATGAAGGGCTTTATTGTTCGCCAACGTTGCTGCATATTGCACATGCTGTTGTAAGGTGATATTGGTATGAATTGTTTCCATTTTTCTTTTCTTTTTGCATAGTAATTATTGTTGTTTTTGTTGTTATGATTATTATAATTACCTTCACCACCATCACGCAGTCACTTGAAATATTCTCCGATCCGGATCACGATAAAAAAAAAAAAAAAAAAAAAAAAAAAAAATGGCATCTGATAAAAAAAAAAAAAAAAAAAAAAAAAGCCAACCAATCAACAAGTAACCAACGCTACCAAAAACAGAACCTCCATGGTGGAGGTAATTACCTTTTCAGCACGAGCTCTAAACAATAAATAGATAAATAATAATACGCATTTTGTGCCGAAATTTAATTCAAGATCTCATCACGTGACAATTTACAATTAATGTATCAAAGGATTTCCGTCTCTGTGACAAGGGTTGGGTTGAATTTTTCTCAATTTAGTTATTTTACGAGCGTGCCCAGTTTTTCCAAACCTTAAAATCCATGTGCTTTACTAAGGCTAATAGAGTAGTTCCCTAATATACTAGTTTTCTAGTTTTTATTTATCTTTTTTCAACGCTTTCTAAGAAAAAATCAATTCAGACCAAGCCCAATCTATAAAACAGAAGCATCGCAGGAGCATTCGAATGAGGAGTTGCATCTGAAGCTAACCTGGAACCGTTTTGTGAACGTCGCCAATCACCCTGAGTCAAGACGCGACGGTGTGGGAAACTGAGGGCCCGGGTTCGAGTCCCGGCAGAGGCAAGTTTGTCATTTTTTAAATCTTATTTATTTCTTATAATGAATAAGACATATCCGACGCACGTCCAAAAGACAATGCACTGGCAAAATGAACATGGAAAGCCCCGGGCACAAAAATTACAAGACGCCCGCCGGTTGTAATCAGTTTTCCCTATTGTGTATTCTATGTAAAATTTGCGCATATATGCCACAAAAGTACGATAAAAAATCGAATACGAATTAGATTAGATATATATGCGAAAGAAAGAAAAATACAGAAACAAAACAGAAAATAAATCGACTATAAGTGAAAATAAAAAACGTGTTGAATGAGAAAATGGTCGAAAAGTGTGACAAAAATGTATGAGAAAAGAGTGCAAGAGAGACATTATTGCGAAATAAATACAAAAAGAGAGAGGAGAGGGCAGATATGCTGCAAGAGGTGTCACCCTTAGCGCTGCCGCCTACTTAGCAGGAGCAGGTAGACTCTCTGCTAGATTGCGAGGAAGAAGCTTCTCTGGATGCCATAGATTATGGTCCGGCGTTTGAGCGCCTCTTAACGTCGGCACACAGGCGAATGAGGGCAAGGACCTGCTGTAGATCACTATAGATATTTTGAGCCAGATGTGCGATAAGGAACGGAAAAAAATAGATTCATAGGCCTACATCCCGTAAACATACACACCAGTAGGTTCAAATGATGACTTCATATGATAATGATGAAATTCATGATAATAAGGTAATAATTAGAATGATAAATAACAAAATAATGATAATAATTACAATACTAATGATAAAAATGATAAAGACAATAATGTTCTAGAAATGATAATGAAATGTTAAAATTATACGAGGCCCGACACAATGAATATTTATTATACGAACATCTATACACATAAATAAATGCCTACCTCGTCTAGACATGCAAATCGACGGACAGATGGCTTTTAGATGTCTATCTTCCAGATGAGGAAACCTAGATGCCTTTATTTCTGCATCTGCATGTCCGTATATATGAATATTCAGTGGGTCGGCCCTCGCACAATGTTAATGCAATGGCCGATAGAATATACATCCATATATTATACATACGTACATACACCCTCCCCCCTCCCTCTCTCTTCTTACCCTCTCTCTATCTCTTCTTACTCTCTTCGCTCTCTCTCTCTTTCTCTGATTTCCCTTACTCATTTCTCTCCTTATATATATATATACTTAATACTATATATATGTATATATTATAAAACCCTTACTATATATTATATTGTATATATTATATATAGTATTATATCTATATGTAGTAGATATGTACTGTATTATGTATGTAGTAATTTGTATGTATGTAATATATAATACTAGCTATATACTACATAATATTATACACTCACCCTATATATATAACTCACCTACTATACTATCTCATGCCCACTATATATATACTACTAATATATATCATCACGTAGGCATAGCAAGACACACTAATAAATAGAATGGAACTGATCATTACTACATTGCATATACTGTATTGATCGACATTTCGTGTTTTTTGTTTTGTTAATTTTTTCGGTACGGATGGAGGCCGTTGCTTTGTAATGCTGCGTGGGTAATCACATATACATATGCTATTATCTATCTATCTATCTACTACCTATCCCCCCATATCACATATATACATATATACGATATATACTATAAATATATATATACCGATCCATAATATATATGTAATGATAAAATATACATATATACTACTAATACTAATCTAGCTTCAAATCCTATCACTCCTAAACCTTTAACATATTATACTACTTATATATAATAGTATTCTAGACATATATCTATCATGTGTGTGTGTGTTGTGTGTTCGTCGTGTGTGTGTGTGGTGGTGTGTGTGTTCTGTGTTCTGTGTTATGTAGATATATATCATATATACTATAATAACAATATAATAATACATATATTGTAAATAGCTAGAAAGCAGATAGATACAATGGCATATCACCCCCCCCCCCCCCCCCCCCCCCCCTCCCCGCCCCCCCCCCCCCCCCCCCCCCCCCCCCCCCCCCCCCCCCCCCCCCCCCCCCCACCCCCCCACCCTACATACATGCCTGCTGTGTGTGTGTGCGTTATCGTTATGGATAAACCATCTGCACCTAGTCTTGTGTAGTAATTGTTCGTGTGTATGTGCCTGTACATATATATGTTTGATGATATATGACATATTATATAATTATATTATATACATATATATTATATGTATGTACTATATACATATTAATAATACAATATATACAACACACACATTACACACATCACACAACACACACCACACACACACCACACACAGTATAAGATACTAATTACTAATACCTCCTTATATACTATACAAAATATACTACTATATAACTATACATATAATATCACAAATATATATATATACTATGTATATCATTACATAATACTACTACGTCATACATACGCTCCAATACACTATACCTCATACATCATACATATAAAATATAAAAGTATAAGTACCCGTCCACTCCGAATGGTCCTATACTCTCCTTCAGTTTAGGTAGCTCTACCTTATCCTGTTATTATAGTATAATCAATACATATATGTAGTGGTATATATACAGTACATCAATACTATCCTATCTATACCCCACACCTCCACTCACCCATCCTCTTCCCCCACCATCTCCCACCAACACCTATATCTAAATGCCGCCCCCAGATGATATTGACCACCCTTAGTATCGCTAACCCATTATATCCCATACATACCTACCGCCACTACTTAATGCCTGTTTCCTAATTTTATATATATGCTAATATATATAATCGAATATATGTGAGTAGTGTGTGTGTGTGTGGTGTTTGTACGCTAGTGTGTGTGTGTGTGTGGTGTGTGTTTGTTGGTAGTGTGATGTTCTGTTTCGCTCGCTTCGTGTGTGTGTGTATCTCACCTTTATCAATTATCTATATCTATTATCCATACTCCCTATCTATCTAAATCGAATCTATCTATCTACACACACACACACACAACACACACACACACACACACACACACACACAACACACCAACCACTACACACTATTAATATACCTCCACCCCGCCTGCGAATAACTTATAATACTCTATACTATCTATACCGCTCTATAATATATTTATTGTATACTATAGTATGTATAGATTCATTATTCACAATATTTCACTTGTCATCTTCTATCTTCACTGCATACGAACAAGATGAGCAATGTTACAGACAGATCATGCTATAGTGAATAAAATAACGACCTTCCGTATCGTCCCAATACCGCACCAAAATTCCTTCATAGTCCTGATGTCGCGTCGTGGTTTGTGTGTGTGTGTGTACTAATATATATGTGTGATAATATATATGTTGGTGTATTATTATATATATTATATATATATATATACTTATGTATTACATATATTGCTTGCTATATATATAATATTAAATATATATATATATATATATGTATATCTGATATTATACTAACTATATATATGAATAATATTATATACTATCATATATATATATTATATATTATATTTATAGTATTACTATATATTTATATATATATACATAAGATCATATGTATACTGTAATATGCATGCTATTATACTATCTGAGATAGATAGATAATATAGATAGATAGATAATAGATAGATAGATAGATAGACTGAATGAATACGATAGGATGATAACCTGATAATAGATAAGATATATAGATAAATAGAATACATTACATTACAACAATACATACATCAACTATAGCTGTTTACTATATATTATTACTACATACAAACCATTACACTATCTGTTTACATACTGTACATCATTATATCGTGTATTATGATGCTAGGCTCGAAAATGCTAATCATCACCCCACGTCCATAACATATATATTACTATTTACTACTGTATATAGTCACCTACTCACAATATGTCGTACCATAGGTCAGTATATATGTGTGATGGTTGGTGGAGTGGCGCCCCTCGCCAGTGACAGCATCGCCACCAATCGCTCTTCCTCTTTTTTGGTGTGGTGCGGTGCGGGAGTGAATAGGTGGCTCATTACCCGGGCGCTGATCGCAAACAGGAAAAAATTGAAGGCGACCCTACCATCGTCCGGAGGGCAATTCTACATGCTCCGCGCCGGCCCGAGTTGTGTGTCGAGGTGTGGGTGCCCTGCCCTCCGGTTGTTTATGAACCTTGTGTTGTCGCGATGTGTGTGGTCGAGTGGTGTGTCGTGTGTGTGACTGGTGTGTGTGCAGAACTGTCTCGTGTCGATGTGTGTGTGTGTGTGAAAATGTGGTGTGTGTGGTGTGTATCATAGTATGTAACATATTCTATATTGATAGTCATATACTATATTCGACTTTTAGTTATATCAATGTTATACATAATAGTATATCGTATATATAGCATATATGATATACTGTGAGCTACGAGTAGTTCGAAAATACCGACCGCCTACTGATAGGTAGAAGTTAGGCTCATATGTAGTATGATAACTCCGTTATATAGATATTATTATAGTATTATGTACATATGTTAATCATGTATATGGACTATATTATGCAAGAGAACGGCGTGGTCGTCGAGATTGATTAGATATCCCAAGCTATTAATATCGTATTACTTACGCCGTGCACTACTATACCCCCAAGTACATACTTTCCTTCCTTATGGCCAATATAATGATCCCACAATGACCACAAGAGCCGCAGGGTGTAATGACACAAAGACCTAATGTCTATCTCTCTCAAAAATAATAGAAAAGAGAGTCAAGAAGTCGCTGAACATACGTCTTCTATCGAGAACTCGCAACTTTTTCGTGCGCGATATCTTCTCCCACCTGCGTCTAGCACTGCGTGATACAAAACACGCGCTATTTCCACAAATGCTTGCCGAAATACTGCGCGTATATTCATTCCGTCTCTCTCTCTGTCTCTCTCTCATTCTTTCTCTCATCTCTCTCTCTGTACTGTACCTATCTTATATGACATACAGAATACGATATATAGATTAGGGGCGCCCTATAAATATAATATCATAACTATACTATAGTATCCTACCTGGTATATTATAACATAATAGACTCCAGCTACGCCTAGGGGGGGTAGGCTAATAGGGTAGGTATACTATATACCTCATATAATAATATATATGGTGATGTTACTATCAAACGCTATTATATTACTGTGTGTGTGTGTCTGTGGTTGTGATCAGCACCGCCCCGCCCCCCATTTCGGTGGTATGAGGGAGTACTATACCTTATACTAGGGTTATACCTAAGGGTATAGTATAGGTAATAGTAGTAAGTAGTACTATACTAACTAAGCTAGTAGTCCCTATACGACTCTACCTATATATAATCAAACAAATACCATGAATATTAAATACGCTATCTAGCTAGCGTATAGTAGGTATATAGTGTATATAGGTATATAATATATATATATAGGAATATATTATTACGGTATATACCTCTGTACTACTAGATGCCGGTATATATTAGCTATATTGGGTATGATTATCTATACTGGAGATAGCGAAGACGACAGATAGCGGGCTTATAGGATTCATTACAATTTACCATTCCTGCTGTTTGTTGTATGTCGTTTGTTTTGCTGTGTGTTGGGTGTGTGCGCTTGTGTGTGGTGTGTTGGGTAGCACTATATATCATACGTTCACACAAAAACTTAGTATATACACAATTATAGCGTATAGTAAATCAATAATAAATATTATATATTATGATATTACAGCTATGTATACATAGCATGTGTGAGTGCAATAGCACACGTAGCCTGCGCCCGGGTATCAACTGGACAATATATAGTCTAAAATTAGTAATATAGAAAGTACGTAGAATAGATCACTCCAGTTACCTCGGGCCTATATCAGTACATAGATAGTAGTAGCGTACCTATTATAACGCCCGGCTGTTTTAGGAGGTAGCATACGCCCGAATTACCTCACTATCGCGAAAATCTTAGTATAATTATAACCTAGTACCATACATATTGTATATTGGAGCTACCTATTTGTATGTATGTTATGTATGTGTATCCATATATAGATAATAGATAAATGAAAGATAGATAAATAATAATAGATATCATTACAGACATTAGCGATATCATACATCACAATGTACATATAACATATCATACACAACAAAACACTACATATACTGAGCTACTAAGACTAGAAGAGACAATCAAAAAAAAAACAAAAAACAAAAAAGATGAAAGTCTTTCTCTCATTGCTCTTTGAACACGGCCACATCCATGATATAGAGCCGTATAGTGCTATATACTATATCTATACAAATGCATATTATACTATTTCCACCGCCTATATGGTATATGTAACATAAATAATGTGTTCGTCATCAGACATATGCCCATGCCTCCAATAGTATACAGATTGTTATTTATACTAAATTCAATATATATAGGTATTCTATACACGATACATAGCATGAGTACACACACCACACACGCGCAGCGAGCGCAGCACACACACACTGACACGCACTCGACACGCACGCACCACACATCTACACACGCACATAAACAGCACACACACTATTATAACTTAGCTGTGTGGTAGATATTAACTAACACACACAGTATATACCAGACGCCGCAAGAACAACATTCATATCTATGTATGTATAGACGATGGAATGTATATACATGTTAATTATTAGCTATAGTATATTTATTAAGATAGTATACCTAGGGTAGTGTACCGTATAGGTAGTATATTATGATACTACTGTATATATGTTAATATACCAGTAACTTATATATATAAGTTAATACTAATATTCAATAATTATACACACTACGTACTATATATATACAACTACTCTAATATATATATGCTTACTACCTATATATTATACGTCTATATCATATGTATATACTATATGTCATATATATTATATTATGAAATAATATATCATTACTAGACTTACTCCTTCACATAACATCTATCATATATCGGTATATATATAAGTATATATATAGTAGTATATGTTGCTGTGTTGACCTCTTCAAACTGTGCTCGTGTGTTGTGTTGTGTAGATGTGTGTGCCTATGTAGCATGGTATGTGTATTATATGGTGTGTGTGGTGTGTATACAACCGAAAATGGTGATCGAAACATAAAAAAATCGGTTGCATGAAAGCCTCAACCAGACATCTCATTAACATAAATGGAAAACAGAACAGTCATGACTCCAACATCGACATCTCATGACACCGACACAGAAATAAAAACTTGCCTCGCACTGTCAATTTCCGTTGCCGGGAAGCCGAAATTGCATGTCATGTCATTTAGTATCTCAACAGATGTGCTTAATCAACGGTCAATTAGGTCTTACGTACACCACATTTTCCTTTATTTCCTTTAAAAAAGACTTTAATTGCTATTAGTATTGTTCATATAATAATGATCATGATCTCAGGAGCAACAATAACAACATCGACCTTAATAGCATTAAAACATCCGGGACACTCGAGGCGTCGGTTGCTGGAGGGTCTCATCTAGATTCTAATTTACATATGTCTGTATTTGTGTCATTTCAATTATCTTTCCAGTTATTATCCAGTTAACAGGATCGCCATCTACTCTACCATAATCGTGATTATTATGATGATAAGCTTGCAAGGAGAGGAAGGAATAATTCATTAAAAGATCCGCAAAGATATCAGAGATTAGTATTTATTCTCATTTAAATTTTTTCCCTCGATAATCTATTCTTACGCATTTCCCGTATAGATATAGCGCCACTTGTCCTTGCAATTCACTGGGCGTTCTCTCGAATCAGTAATCTGCAAGTCTTCATTATTCCACTTGAGTTTGGTCTGCCATTCATCATGCATCATTTTCACTTTAACAGTTTTTTTCTTTCTTTCTTTCTTTTGGGTGTCTCGAATAAACATGTCTTGCTTATATATAAAAATAAATAAATAAATAAAAAACTTTCGCTTCTTGCCTCTGCCGGGACTCGAACCCGGACCTACAGTTCCCAAGACAGTCATGTTAACCGCTGCACCACAGATTTTCTTAGATTCTGAAACATATTGGTAATCTTGACGATGCAACTCCTGCTTCCTGTGTTATGGAGTTACTTTGATTTGACTTTGTCTTCTTTTTCTTAGGAAGCACAGAAATGAAAAAATAGTATGGCCTTTTTTTCTTTTTTTTTTTTTCTTTATACGGAAAAGGATCTAGTATATTGGTGAACTACGCTCTTAGCCTGAATTGATAAGACTAATATTGTGCTTGTGCAAATGTTTATAAATTTCTCTTTGGCATAATATTCATCAACATAAATTTTTCGTGATTTTACAAAGATTGCCATGCATGGACATAAATACGTACATAAAAATAAATGTGTTGTTTGTGTGTGTGGTGGTGTGTGTGTGTGTGTGTGTGTGTGTGTGTGTGTGTGTGTGTGTGTGTGTGTGTGTGTGTGTGTGGTGAGCATGCACACACACACTCACACACATACACACACACACACTCTCATGTGCGTGTTGTGTGCGTGTGTGTGCGTGTGTGTGTGTCTGGTGGGAAAATGCTATAAAGACATTTTTATTTCACTTTGCCCTATAGTGTTTAGATATCAGACCAAAAAGGTGACAGAGAGAGACAGGCAGACAGATAGATAACCAGACAGAGAGTTATATATTTCTATATATATTCACACACACACACACACATACATATATATATATATATATATATATATATATATATATATATATATATATATATATATATATATATATATATATATATATATATATATATATATATAGTGTATGTATACACACACACATATACGTATATATGTATACACATATATAAATACATACATACATATATTTGTATGTATATATACATCTATTTATATTTCCATACACATGCATATATATATATATATATATATATATTATATATATATATATATATATATATATATGTGTGTGTGTGTGTGTGTGTGTGTGTGTGTGTGTGTGTGTGTGTGTGTGTGTGTGTGTGTGTGTATTCCAAACACATACACACTAACATGCAAGCACACACAGATGTACACATACGCAAGCAAAGACACACGCACGCAATCGCACGCGCACACGAGCCGTCGGGAGAGAGAGCTCGGCTGCTGAGCCTTCGCCGGGACACTCGGATTTCTTCGGCTTCGCCTCGGCCGTGGCTTCCGCTTGCTGCTCTTCCTTCCCTCGCTATTATTATCATCATTATTATTCCTATTGTCATCATTATTATTCCTATTGTCATTATCATTATTCATTATCATTTTATTGTTATCATTATTATTATCATTATCATTTCTATCTTCATTACCATTATTACTTTATTATTACTATTATCATTATTATTATTATTATTATTATTATTATTATTATATTATTATTATTATTATTATTATTACTATTATCACTATCATTATTATGTTTGTAATCGTTGCTGGTGTTGTTATTACCACTATTTTTTTTTATAATTTTCATTGTAATTTATTATCATTATCATTACTTTTAGTTTATTTTCTCATGACAATTACGATGTGTCTTTATTAGTATCATCATCATCATTATCATCATTAATTGTAATCGTAATAATAATAACAATAATATTAATGATAATTACTATCAATATTTTTAACAATAGCATAATTATCCTGCTTATACATGTATATACGTACGTGCATTGATATTTACATTAACTACAAACTGTTTGCTTTCTATGACGATAAAGAAAAACCCCCTTAGATATTGCACATGGCATGTATCTATATCAACAATTCCTTTTAGTTATTAAAGAAAAACATTCCATTCGTATAAACATCACGAAACTTTGCTCTCCTTTATGCTATTTCATCTTTTAAATCATATGAAAATTTGCCTCAGATGCCATGCGTTGCAAAAGAGATCGTACACGAGGCTCTTTCAGTGACAGGCGGTGGCTTCTAAATTCTAAATAAAGAAATAAATAAATAAAGTTCCTTCTAAATAAAGAAACAAAAGCGAAGGATGAAAAGTACTGGAGAAAAATAGGAATCCTTGTAAAATAAAGGAGACCGTATGTAGAGGCATCATAGGGGCCGAGAAAAGGAATGGGAAAACAGAAACCGTGACTCTACCGATGGCAATATGAAGGTCGGGCGGTACAACACCGTGTTGCCCACTCACGAGCTTTGTTTATTTGTTGAATGTCATTAAATATAATACTACATTCATTAGTTTTTCTGATTTATTATTTTCCTTTTTCCTGATGTTGCTGATAATGCTAATATCCTTATATTGCAAAACAAGATATAATACCTCACGTTGCACAGCGGAGATACAACAGCTTTCCAGGCTACACGAAAGTTTGATAATTGCTTTGCTTCTTGAATAATGAATGACCTCAAACCTTTAGATTCAGTTTTCTCACTGCGGAATGATATTTAGACAAAGCATTTTCATGTTATTGCAAAAAGAACAGAGTGAGAGAGAGAGAGAGAGAGAGTGTGGGGGGGGGAGGTGTTCTTTTCTTAGTTCCTTCAACGCTTCTCGGTCAGATCTCTTCCAGGAATCCGAGAGGATCGGATAGAAATGAATATTTACATTCTGCAGAACCTTTTCAAGCCTACCTTTCCTCTCCCGCATCGCCTGTTTCAGTGACGAAGACCTTGCCAGAAAGATGACCTCGTGGACCGAAGGCCAAAGCAAATGCTGCGAAATAAACCCAGTTCTACAAACCTTGGAGGGATTTTCGAGGGAATCATCCACGTGACTCGAGTGTCACGTGGGACGCCGTCGGTCAGTGAATCGGGCGAGAGAATCTTACCAATTTCACTGAAAGTCGAAAGTGATGAAAGATCCAAAATATGTTTTACATTTATCAATTCAACGAAACAATTTACATTTCCCTAACGCATTTTCACGAAAGTTTGATCTGAAATCACACGATGTCACCGATGTTGCCAGTTATACTATTTCCACTTGCTGTGTTCTAAGGAAACGAGACATATTTGAAATAATGTCGGCAACGGACAAAGCTCTGTAATGTTTTGGATTTTTTTCCATCTTCAGCGGCTGATATCAGTCGTCGGTGAAAACATTCGCGACACGGCCCGAGCCGACCGCGGGCGCCGTGGCACGCGCGAGCGCTCGTCCAGAAGACGAGATGCTGGCGGGCGTTGCCGAAATGCGGTCCACGCACCAGGCGCCGGTTGAAGCCGTGAATGAATGGGCATTCGAGAGACAATTTAGCACTAAAAGCGTTTTAAGCAGGGAAAGTTCTTGCCTGAAATCTCAAGCGTTTTTCTTGCTAACTCAAGCATTTCGCTTGATTTTTCAAGCGACCTCCGTAGATGGCTAGACTTGCGCTTGCTAAGTCAAGGGTGTACCGTCACCATGGCAACGGCGTCGGTCGCGTACCGTACTGGTCACGATCCTTCGAATGCGGGCGTTGGCCAGGAACTTCGCTTAATATCTTATCAGATGAATCATTTTTTCACGGTATCTGATTCTGTAATTTTCTTTAAATCATATTCAAAGAAATTGGAATTAACTGAAAACGAAAGGAGATAATGGAGATTATGGGAATAAAAAGTTTTATTTATAAAATAATAAATTATTATAAGACGAACAATTTACCTCCTGTTGTTGAACTCCGTCTCTATAAATCGAGAATATATCTGCTATTCTATGAAATAAAGAATATTTCAAGTGAAAAAAGTCTGAGAAATTCTAGCAACATTCTTCAGTTGATACTGTATTCCATGATTTGTTATATTCAACCTCATAAAATCGGATATATGGGAATGGGTAGGCCTATATTTTAATTCAGGGATGTTCATTTGTTTTGATAACGCGTCAGAATGAATGGGCTGCCAATCGGAAGTGTCATTGTTTTAGAGGCACTTTATATGAATATAGGAGAAAATATTGCGCTTTGTTAAGATGTTTGGGTAGATTTACTCTGCTATCTTGATGCGGCGCTAGTTTGTCAGTTGTTTTGAATTGCGCGCTCAAACTGTTACCAACCGCCAGTGAAATAAACTCTACCCTCGACTTGTGCATAAGTCATCTCTTTCCGATATTGTTGGTGGGAGTATTGTTTTTAAAACCCAAATATGTATATTTTGTGTGCTACCAACCGCCAATGAAATGAACTTTACCCTCAACTTATTTCTCTCCGAGATTGTTGGTAGGAATACTTGTCTATTGCTTATATTTATTTACATTCAAATATATATTTATATTTATTTACATTCAAAATCTGTTAAACCTATTTTGCAGTGTGGTTGTTATCCCAAAGAGTGTGCCATTTATCGCCTCATCTTTTCGTTTTCATTTAATCACTATTAATATCATTACTACCATGATGGTGATGGTGATGATTAGGATGAGGATGTGAGTGATGGTGATGCTGATGATTTAATGAATTGTGATCCCCTGTTGCGTGGAAAAGTAATCCTAGGAACAAGACAAAAATGTGGATAACCCGAGTCTGTGGCGTTAGGGCCGTCGTGCCTTCCCCGGAAGTTAAAGTTATTAACAGCTTTAATCATTCACACACGCTGTTGGGTTGACGAGTTGAATACTTGATTTCTAATTGAAAAGCTGTATTAGACTGGTTTGAATGATCCTTTTTCATATTCTTTATTTTACCGCCTCCCCCCAGCATATGGGAAGCATTAAGCATCCTAGTGCAGAACATTGTTGCCTAAATTATTAAGGAATATAGTTTATACTTCATGATATTCTCTTTTTGAACTCGGAGCTTTTGTGCCTTTTGAGGTGAATCTTGTCAATATGTACACAGGTCACCTGGTCTTATAAGGCCTTGTTAAGTGCACACATACATATGTATATACATGTGTATGTGTGTGTGTGTGTGTGGTTTACATGTGACAAAAGTAAAACAATAACAAAATAGCTCTAAAAATATTGATAGAAGTACTAACAGAAGCAACACAGAAGCATTAGCAACAGTGCTAGTAGTGATGGCAACTCGACAACAACAGCAACTATAATATAATAGCAAAATAAGAACTTATAGATAATCTTGAAATTTATTAGGAAGAGGATCTACTTTATAATTGTGTCGCTATGATAAGAGATATGGGGAACTATAAGAGGCTATTCTACTTCCAGTTGATAGCAAGGCAAGAAAGACTTTGTACAGGGGAACAATAGCAGTCTCATCATCATTCACATTATCATAATGATGATTGTCATTACAATGCCAAGTTACGAAAATTAGTAGATAAATAATATTTGCTAGAAAATTATTATTTTCGTGATAGGGGAGGAGAGGGAGATGGGGGAGGGGCAGTGAGAGAAAGACAAAAAAAAGTCATTGTAATGTTTTTTATGGTGTATCAATATTTTTTTATATTAATAAATCCTTACATGCTTTCAAAACAGCCCAGATCAACCAGCGTGTGGAGTTAAGAAAGTACTTCCAATTAAGTAATGCAGCAAAAGTTGAATACAGTATTCTTGTAAGAATACTGAATATAAATGCCAGACAATATTATTGGATGGAAAGCATTTTGAAAACAGGCGAATCATGAGAATTACCATTTTAACATTCCTGAAACACAAAGAAAAAATCTGCACTCCCTCCTCTAATGACCCAGGGATAGTTACCATAGGAAAGAAAAAAAGAGGAGTGAAATATAAACAAACGCCACAGCAAATAGGTTGGCGCTGCTATTTGAATATATAATCACTTGTTTTCTCTCTGTCGCAAGGTGGATGGCATAGCTTCTCTTAATCAGTAGACTCGGGTTCAAAACCGCACGGAGACTAAAGCATACTTTTAAAATCGTTATCAAACTCATATTATTATAGTTTTAAGATTTATTTAAAGTGCAATTATTACCATACATGAGCGTCTAAAAATGCCAGACTGTGAACGGGGTTATGCTCCAATTACCACTGAATGTCTGATCTCACTTGCCACCCACGAATGCCCCGGAAAAACGCTCTTCTGACTGCATATTTTAGCTTACTCGAGTTACTATAAACACAAATGGGAACTTGTGTTTTTGTAGAATGTGTATTCATGTAGAATAATAAATTGGAAAGTATATTCAATGCTATTTATTTATAACTGACCTAAATTCGTTTAAATCAGACCCGGATCGGCACGTCACTTGCTTGAAGAAACCGACCAGCAAAAAGGTTTGTCAATCTCCTAATCTTAATTTGGAAAGTCCCAAACGCCACATCAGGACACCCAGAAGTTACCATCGATGATACAGCATATTTCACTTCCCTGTGTGCGCACGAAGCATGGTAAATGTAATTTTATCTAGACTTCAGGTCTGTAAGCAACCGGGTTCATAGTTGGATATTCAGCCATGGATCACATCCACATCATTATCCAGTGTATTGGGAAAGCCAATGAATTAAATAGAACTGCAATTCCTGTGGGATACGAAAAGACTTACGGCAAAGTGTAAGAGGAAATTCTGATTCCAGGCGGACGCGAATACACAGCGAGTATTTTTACACAACAGAGCAACAGCATTATCATCATTACTGTTATCATGATAATCTTTACGGCAATAGCAAGTTACAGTAAATTAGGATAATAATATGAACGATATTTTCTTAACAATTATAGTTATTTTCATAATAAAGAGGGAGACGGAGAAGAAAGAGAATAAAAGACATTCGTCCTCATTGTCTTCTTTTCCGTAGTTAATTTGAAAGAATTTCTTTCCACTTCTCCCCCCCCCTCTCTCTCTCATTCTCTGTCTTTTGCTGATGGTATAACCCTTTTTATCTATTCGTGGGCTTTGATTCTTACTGTGTTACATTTGTATGGAGTCAACTTTCATATGATATGTTTGTTATTTATTTAATTACATCACGCTGTTTATCTGCCATTGTCTTATTTTACCATGCAAGTATTGAAATGATTTTAAAGTCAAGGTAAAAAATAGCTAACGTCAATAGATAAAGAGCAGAGAGAGAGAGAGAGAGAGAGAGAGAGAGAGAGAGAGAGAGAGAGAGAGAGAGAGAGAAGAGAGAGAGAGAGAGAGAGAGAGAATTGTTATTAATAATGTATTTATTCTATATCATTGTTGTTTTGACCACTTCTATTGTTAACAACAGACATATAGTCTAAATCCATTACAAAATTACTTATTATATTATCATCGCTGTTACTTTTGTCTCATTATCAGAATCATTATTATTATCAAATTATAGATTTACTTGTCATTATCCAAATCATCATCCTCGCTATATTTTTTTTTATTAATTGCAGTATTAGTGGCATTTCTTTATCAACTAAAACAGCCATTGTCATTATAAAACATACAGGGGGTGGAAATAACCTAATCCGAGAAAGCCTGCTTCCATTATCATCATTATGCAGGAAGGAATAGACTAACAGAGGAAAATAGATAAAGAAACAAGAAACAAACAAACCTTTAAGACATATATAAACAACCCTCACCTCCAAAGAAATCCTTCTGTAATTGATTATTTCTTCTATGCCTATTCTGCCCAAGTCTCCGTGGTGTAATGGTACCGCAGCCGCCTCTTAACCGGGAACATCAGGTTCGAATCCCGGCGGAGACAATATTTAGAATGTTTTATTGAGTTATTTATTGTTATTGTATGCTTTTAACCTTATTAAGACGATGATTTCGTTAACACCTCTTGATATTATTTTTTAAATCATTATTACTGCTATTACCATAATTATAACAGCTGGAAAAGAGAGAAAGATAAAGATTACGCAACACAGTTATATATTGTAAAATCTTTGTTATATTTTCTTTGATTATTTTTCATAATTGTTATTGTGATCAATCCGCATTTCTTCTTGTTATTATCAAAGTTATTATCAACATAATCCTTTTCTTATCGGTAACAAAATCATTATTATTGTTATACTATTCTTATCATTGGTGGCGTTTGTTCATTGTTGCTAATTTTATTATCATTTTTAGAGTATGTCATTATTACAGTTATCATAACCATTGTTATTATCATTATTTTATATATTTTAACTATTACCATCATTATTATCGTTGTCAATATTCATACTATTATTATTTTAATTGTTGTCTTTGTTATTGATAATGAAAATAATAACTTTCATTATCATAATTGTTAAGTAAAGATTTTAATTATTGTTATGTAAATTATTGTTATCTTTTGGATAAACTAGTGTGTTATGAATATGAGATGTAGGCTTACAAATAACTGTTTTATTTCTACACGAGTAGAATTCTCAATGACTAAGACAGTAATGTTTTAAGGGCAAAATGTACGTAGACTATATGACAGCATTTCCATTGATATTGATTTTGATAATTAATATCACAGCTTTTTTTTTTCCAAAAGAAAATAAATAGTCCTTATGCGTCTACCTCTCTCAAACTCTCCATCTTTCTCTGTCTATATAGAAATACATGTTTATCTCATTCTCTCGTTTTCTTCATGTTCCTGTATCTCTCTTTCTCTGTCTAACACCTCTCTCTCTCCGGGGGCCCTCTCCTCTCTCTCTCTACTCCTCTCTCTTTTTCTCCATTTCTCTCTCTCTACTTGTGCTTACGGTAAATAGGATGAGGTGTTGAAGAAGAAACATATATGGACTAGATTTTATTGGTTCCGTTGGGAATAGATACTGTGTTCAATCTTATTTCCAATATCATTGTCCTTTTCAGCAAAATGAATGTGTGTTTGGGCGTGTCTCTCGATTCACCCCCCCCCCTTTCTCTGCATCACTTTTTTCTAATTCTCCACCCTCTCTCTCTCTCCCTCTTTCTGTCGCTAGCTCTCTTTCCATTTTTTTTCTGGTGTTATAACCATAGTTAAAATCTATTCGTGGGCTTTAAACTTACTGTGTTACATTTGTAGGGAGTCTTAACCTTCATTTGTTTCTTATCTAAATACATTTTCACGATGCTTAAAATATCAAGGCCAAAAATAGCCAACGTTAATGATAAAAGCATGAGAGAGAGTTTGTTTATCAGCCATAAGTCATTGTCATTATAAAAACACTTGGGGGGAAATAACATAATCCGAGAAAGCCTGCTTCCAGTATCATTATGCAAACACGGGAAGGAATGGATTAACGACGGAAATTAGATGAATAAACAAATAGACTCTCTCTCTCTCTCTCTCTCTCTCTCTCTCTCTCTCTCTCTCTCTCTCTCTCTCTCTCTCTCTCTCTCTCTCTCTCTCTCTCTCTCTCTCTCTCTCTCTCTCTCTCTCTGCTTCCTCATTCTCTCCCTTCTTCCTATCTCTCTCTCTCTCTCTCTCAGTGAAGTAATGAACCGAACTGCTAACCTAAATCAACAAAGCTGTTAAAAGTCGAAATGATTATGATAATAAATATAAAAAAATAATGAAGATAATGAGGCTAATGACAATAATAAAGATAATAAACACAAATAAGAAAATTAAATTGCAATGATAATAATAATAATATGAATAAAATAAATAGTTGTAAAAAGAATAATGATGACAATTGTGATTATAATCATAAAATTATTATAATGATAATAACAATAATAATAATGATTATAATGGTAATGAAGATGATGATGATAATACCATTAATAATGATGATCATAATGGTAATAATGATAGTAATATAATAATAATAGTAATAATAATAATAATGATAACAATAAAAACGATAATAATAAAAAGTGTGCAAAATATTGACAATGATAATAATAATAATAATGATAAAAATAATAATAACAACAATAATAATAGTAATAATAATAATGATATTGATAATGATAATAATAGTGATAATAATAATAATAGTGATAATAATAATAATAATAATAATGATAGTAATGATGATGATGATGATGATGATAATGATGTTGGTGAACAATAATACCCATTCATCAGTTATCATTACCAGGGAAGCTCTCGTGGTGTAGTGGTCATAGCATAATGGTCTCTAAGACCGTAGGCGCGGGTTCGAGTCCCGCCAAAGGGCTTCCTTTTCTGTTTTCTGTTTTCTGTCTACCCCCTTCCCCCCTCCCCTTCCTCTCTCTCTCTATTACAAAAAAACACATGCTCGCTAACCATATTGTTATCACTGATGTATGTATATTCTATATCCTTGTTGTTTTGATCACTTCTATTGTTAAAGTACAAACAGATATATAGTTGACTCAAGTCAACGATAAAAGCATGAGAGAAAATGAAAGGCAACTTTCAATGTAATTGTTATCAGTAATATTTGCACATTCTATATCATTGTTGATTTGATTACTTTTATTGCCATTGTAACAACAAATAAATAGTCTAAAACTGTTATATAATTCCTTAGCATTATATATCATCATCGTTGTTACTTGTGTTTTTTTTTTTCACAGTCATTATCATGATCAACTTTGTGATTTTCTTGTGGTATCAACATCATCACCATCGATATATATATATATATATATATATATATATATTATATATATATATATATATATATATATAATATATATATATAAGCCTAAATTGGCTAAGAAAAGATAATTAAAAATGCGTATAAAGTAATAAAGAAATAAATAATTCTAAGAGAAGCTCCAGAAGGCACGGGCGTGAGAGACGGAGCCGCCCTGGCCACAAGTGCAATGAAGTTGATGCAACAATTGGCGGTTCGAGCGAAGACGGTCGAGCGCGTTTCATCCTCGCTAAACACCAGCAAATTCAAACCAACATGTGGGAAAATGTGGTATCAGTTGCTAGTTTACGTATAATAGCAATTCACTGCAGTAACGTCGCTTAACTTTTGGCTGCAAACACTAATGAACATTAGTTTTATGATATTTGCTCGAGTTTACAGTCTGTTGCAGAACTGTATATTGCGGCAACTGAAATTTACAAGAACTTGCAGCGGCTCGATCAAATGCTTTCTCAACAATTTCTCGCGTTCATGGCAACCACCGACCGAGTGATCGGCCAAAGAAACCGTCGTGGTGGCCTAGATACCTGGCGAGGGCGCTGTGCGTGAGGAAACGGCAGTTTTATCGCGATGTTCTCTGGGCTCATGCAGGCACGAGCTTGTTGCACCGTGGTATTCCGATTCGCTAATCCTCCACTGAACATGGATATCTTGTAAATAACGGAATTAGGTTCGGACGATATATATCTCCCATGATCTGCCCACTCTGGTGTTTGCTTTGCGTGAGTGCACGTGGGAGGGGGAATAGACATATACGCTGAAAGAGATGAACATGTTCCTATTTAATAATAGGATAACTAAACATTTCAAGATAAAAACTGAACTAACGCCCGGAGCTTTTCAAGTCTTTCAGCCCCGGGCAATGTTGCAATCAGAGGGAGGAATTTTCTTCTTTTTTTTTTTTTTTTTTTTTTTTTTTTTTTTTTTTTTTTTTTTTTGCTACCTTTTAGGGATTCGAACCCGCGACCGCGTATCCGTGCCCGTGGTCGCGCGTTCGAATCTGGCGGTCACCGTGGCCAAGGGGCATTAAGAAGAATCGAAAAGCGGTATTTATCCTTTTTTTTCAGAGAGAGGGAGAAAGAGAGAATGCGTGTCTGCTTTTGTGTATCTGTGTATGTGTATGAAAGAGAAAGAGCATATATGGGTGCGTATGCATGTCTTAGTGCCTCTCGGCCACGGTAACCGAGCGCGGATACGGATACGCGGGTTCGAATCCCCAAAAGGGATCAAAAAAAAAAAAAAAAAATACTCCCTCTGACTGCAACATGATCGACAGGAATTAAAAATGGAAGACAGTAACATGGGAGTTAATATGGTTAAGGGTAGTTGTGTAGGTTCGTCTGTTCGCTCGAGTCGTGGACATCGTTGCCGTGGCGAAGGCAGGTGTTGGCGGAGGGCAGAGCATTGCCGGTGACAGGACAGGGAGGAGAGGCAGGGGTAATAATTAAAAGGAGAGAGAGGAGAGGCAGTGATAATGATTAAGAGAAGAGAGAGGAGAGGCAGTGATAATAATTAAGAGGAGAGAGGAGAGGCAGTGAATAATTAAGAGAAGAGAGAGGAGAGGCAGTGATAATAAGCGCGAGAGGTTTTGACTTCCCCGAAAAGGTGGATGAAGTGATTTTCATTTCTTTTCTTTTTACGAATGTTGAGATATGAGAGATTTTTACATTGGTGTCTGTGTGTAAGGCTGAGATAATTATAATTTGTGAACATAAGATAAAAGCATGTAAGTATGCATATTTAACCCTTATGTAGGTTATTTTCCTATGCGAAAATGTTTAAAAAGTTGATTTTGATTCCCCTAAAAGGCCTTTTGGGTCTACTAATTGAACAGTGAAACTCCTGTCATGACTGCAAGAGGGAATCCTCAGGGAAAGTGGCCACAGCATATAATAAATGTGAACTGGGAATTGTTTTTGTTTGTGTATTTGTGTGCTTATGCCTTTTATTTTCATTAATTTTGTTGTGCATTTTCTGTGTATTATTTTTGTTCGGTGAATGTCTGGAACGAATATTTTTTGTTCANGAGGAGAGAGAGAGAGAGAGAGAGAGAGAGAGAGAGAGAGAGAGAGAGAGAGAGAGATTCAAAAGTTTTGTCATCAATGATGTATGTAATTTTATATCATTGTTGATTTCATTACTTTTATTGCTTTGTTAACAACAGATACATAGTTTAAAATCAATACATAATTCCTTATCATTATATTATCATCGTTGTTACTTTTATCTTATTACCAGATTCATTATCATTATCAACTTTGTGATTTCTTTATCGGTATCAATATCAGTGCTATATTATTTTATCCTTAGTTGTAGTAATATTGGCATTTGTTTATCGCCATAATAGTCAGAGTCATTACAAAGACACTGAACCTAATCCGAGAAAGCCTGCTTCCAATATCATTATTATACAAACTTTTCTTTTATTGCTTTTCATGATTATTTGTGTTATTGTGATAAATCCTCTTTCGTCTGCTCATTACCATCATAATTATATTACATATCCATTTCTTATCGGTAACAAAATCATTATTAACATCGTTATATCATTCTTATCGTTGGTAAGTAGGATAAGAGATGTAGGCTTTAAAATAAAGGCAATTTCTTGATTACTACATGAGTAGAATTCTCAATGACTCGGTGCTTACAGTAATTACGAATTTTAATGTGTACAAGTATGTGCGTTTCTTTCGTAAATGATTTCAAGCTTGCTCATGATGAATATAACTGTGTAATATATAATATATATATATATATATATATATATATATATATATATATATAATATATATATTATATATATAATATATATATATATATATATATATATATATATATATATACTATATATATATATATATATATATATATATATATATATATATAGTCAAATGTCATGATGAATATAACTGTGTGTATATATATATATATATATATATATATATATATATATATATATATATATATATATATATATATATATATATATATATATATATATAAATCAAAGTCAGGACTGAACAACACTCGATTGATTATTCAAATAAATTTTACAAATAATCGCCATGCAACTATTTTCTTTGTTAAAATCTTTGAGGAAAAAAACAGATGAAAATCAATCTATTTTCCTTAAAGTACGTGCGCTCTCGCTTTCTCTCTCTCTCCCTCTCGCTCTCTTTCTCTCTCTCTCTTTCTCTCTCTCTTCTCTCTCTCCTCTCTCTCTCTCTCTCTCTCTCTCTCTCTCTCTCTCTCTCTCTCTCTCTCTCTCTCTCTCTCTCTCTCTCTCTCTCTCTCTCTCTCTCTCTCTCTCTCTCTCTCTCTCTCTCTCTCTCTCTCTCTCTCTCTCTCTCTCTCTCTCTCTCTCTCTTCTTTAAGTACCAAATAAATGTCCATGAAGATTGCTCATCAAGGAACTTCCGCGTTAGTATTTGAAATGAAACGATGAACATTGCGAGTACTCCTGAGACTCAAACATACCTATCTACAAATCGGTTGAATTGACTATTTTGATTCTCAGAATATTTTCAATTATAGAAATGCAACAAACTGAGCAATGGAGGCCTTGCGTGGCGCCGGAGACCTGAAAGGCAGAGGGAACCTGGGAACGAAATCAGCAATGAAATTGTGCTCTTATAGACGAGATTCCATGTGTGTGTGTGTGTGCTTGAAAAAAACCATGTCGATTTGCACAAGTTGGCTCCATCCCACATCAAGCAATTAGCAGAATTAACAAGGAGGTAAACTGCTTCGAAAAAGCCCTGGCGGGCGGGAAGTTCAAATGCCTCGACACATCACCGAAGCCGCTGTCGTGTGTGCTTACTAAACCGTGAATTGCTTATGGGCATCGAATGTTCATTTAAAACAGCGCTAGAAAATTCTAGAATATGCCAGCGATGCATTATTAGCATCTGATTCCTTGAGTGTAGCTGTTCCTCTGAGCGTTTACCTCCCCGCTGGAAATACTCCATAGAGCGTTATGATTTACGATGTGACATGTCTAGTTTGCAGAAGCCGTATGATACTGCCTATTGTAATCTGTTTATTGTACTCTGTTATTATCATTATTATAATTTTACTATTATAATAATTATTAATAATAATAATATTGTTGTTAGTGTTATAGTTATTATTATCATT
>NW_020868505.1:254913-257413 GCF_003789085.1 Penaeus vannamei | reverse complement strand
AAATGTGTGTGTGTGTGTGTGTGTAATATATATATATATATATATATATATATATATATATATATATATATATATATATATATATATATGTTGCCCTCGTGCAAGTGTGTTGCGTGGCATCTAAGTTGGGCCAAGACACACCTCTGGCAAATGTTTCATAAAAATCCCGCAAAGGTAATTGGGAAAACCGATAGGATCATTAAGAAAAAAACCCTGGATCGGGATCACCAAATGGAATGGCATCTGGGTTGGGCGAAGACGCCTCTGATGAAATAGATAAGTAAATAAATAAAAATCTGATTATAACTTAATATGCTATCTAGCCAACCCGCTCTAAGAAACGCGCCTTCCTGAGGAAAAGAGGGGAAAGGGAGACGAGAATGAAGGAAGTGAAGAAAGGCTGTGAATAAAGCCAAAGGAGAGTAAAGGAAGTAGGAAGTAAAGGGAAGGAAACAAAGCATATCTAAAGAGAAAGAATGAGAGGAGAAAGAAAGCAGATAAAGAGGAAGAGAAACGAGAAAGAAAATATGAAAAGAAAGGGAAGAAGAGATAGAGAGAGAACAAAAAGAAACAAGGAAAAGGGACATGGAATGAGCGTATAAGGTAGAAAGAAGAAGAAAGAGGGGAGAAGGAAAAGAGATAAATGGCGTAAAGGGGGAGGAGAAAAAAAAATGAAAAAAAGAAGATAAAAGGGACCCAGGAAGAGGAAAAAGAGTAATTAAAGGGTAAGAAAGAGAAAAACGACGAAGAATGAAGAGGGAAAATTGTAGTTAAAGTGGGAATAAAGAGAGGAAGGGGGAGAAGCAGGATAAAAAGTGAGAGAGAGAAAAAAAGAATGGGAAAAAAGGAAAAGAAAGATACAGAGAGAGAAAAGAAGAAAAGGGGATAACGAAGGAAAGGGTAATTAAAGAAAGGGGGAGAAATAAAGTAAGAGAGAGAGAGATAGAAATATATATTTTTTATAAGAGTAAGAAGAAAAAATATAGAAAGAAAGAAAAAAAAGAGAAAAAACAGTAAAATATACGTGTAGTTTTACAAAGTGCGCCCACTGTATTTAAGTAGCTGCGAATATGATAATCAAAAAGGAGCCAATGCACAGCTTATCGAAAAAGTATGTATACATACGAATTCACTGATAACATGGCCTACACACGCACACACACAAATGTATATATATTACATATATATTGAACTGCAAGCTGAAAATGATGGAAATAAAATAAAAGAACTAACAATGAAACAAAAATCTACAGAGAGAAAAGATAAAACTAAAAATAAAGTGGAGCTTAAATACGGAAAATTGCCATCGAAGATTCCCAATACAGGGCTTCCCCGTTTTCCTTTTAATTCTACCCATTTTCTATGATGATGCAGGTTATTATATATTAGCCAGAGTGAATAAGTAAATAAACGAAATTGACCATCTAAAAGGAGCCACGGCACTGACTATCGCACAAAAAATATACAATATACAAAAAAGCAGAATCAGAATATTTCAAATGTATAGCACACACACACACACAAACACACACACAACACACCACACACACACACACACACACACACAAACACACACACACACACATATATATATATATATTATATTATATATATATACATATATATTATATATATATATTTATATGTATATACATACATACATATATATATTATATATATATATATATAATATATATATTATATATATATATATATATATATGTATATATATATATGCATATATATGTGTGTGTGTACTGAAATGCAAGTTTTTAGATTATGAAGATATGAAAGGAAAGAAATACAAATGAAATGAAAGACGTGAGAAATAGAACTGAACTTATAAACTGAGGCTTAAACTTTGAAGCGTCTTGTAGATTTAATACAACGATCGTCTTGAAAGTAGCTTTCGTTAACATTCCATGTCAACGATCAGCAATAATTTCGCAGTCATTGGTGTCCATTCGAATTCCTGTTAGATGAAATCATGTTTTTTATCATAAATGTCTTATAATTTTCTATTGAAGTAACAGTCTATACCTAACCGCAGTACGTTTAAGAAAACATATAAGTCACTATACAACTGTGTCGCTATGAAATTAGGTACTTTCTCAGTAGTGTATGTTTAAAAGAATACTCATTTTATTAATCTTCGAATGGATAATGTAATATATCAAATGGTATCAATATAAACAATATATAAAAAATAAATAGCTTCATGGGAAGAGAGAATAAAACGAAATGTGGACGAGAAATCTTATAAGGTGAATAACAACAACTCATCTCATATGGTACAAACAGAAAATGAAATGAAAGGAAAACAAGAATTACAAATCATACGGAACAAAATAAAAGATACATGGTTAGCGCAGGATCCAGCTGACACAATTCAACAGTGACATAGAAATAGTGTTTTACACCTTGGTAGCTAAGCTGCCTGGTTTGTCTATGCTTTGTGTTTTCATTTCATTACGGATTGAAGTAATATTCATATATTTCA
>NW_020868505.1:247413-249913 GCF_003789085.1 Penaeus vannamei | reverse complement strand
GTACTGCTTTAAACAAAGCAAGGAATTAGAGAGAGACAGACGGGAGAAAGAGAGAGAGAGAGATGAGAGAGACGAGAGAGGGAGAGAGAGAGAGAGAGAGAGAGAGAGTAGAGAGAGAAGAGAGAAGGAGGAGGTATAGCGATAGTAGTATAATATACTATATATATATTATATATATATGTATATATATAATGCATAATACATACATATATATATATATATTATATAAATATATATACACTATATGTATTAGTATAGTATTATATATATATAGTATATTATATATTATATATATATATATATATAATATATATATATATATATATATATATATATATATTACAGATACATAAGATGTAATGTATGATAGAGAGAGAGAGAGAGAGAGAGAGATAGAAGAGATAGATAGAGAAAGAGAGAGAGAAAGAGAGAGTAAGAGAGAGAGAGAGTAGATGAGAGAGAGAGAGAGAGAGAGAGAGAGAGAGAGAGAGAGAGAGAGAGAGAGAGATGAGAAGGAGAAGAGAGAGAAGAAGAGAGAAAAACGTCGACTAAAGTTGAATTTTAAAATCAGAACGACATGTCACAGGGATGAAAAGCAATCAGTATTTTTGAAAAACGTTATTTTATGAAAAAAAATAGACATCTAACACCCTGATGTAATTACTCTGAATGGAATGAAATCAAAATAATTTGGCGAAGGAATTGGTGTATCACTACTACTAATAGTACTACTACGACTACTATCTACTACTGGTAGCACTGATAATCATAATGATATAAGTAATGAAAATTATATCAATGATAATCATAATGATAATCTTTCTACTACTGCTACTGCTAATAGTAATAACAATAATAATATGATAATGAATATGAAAAGTTAATACGTGAATTAATGATGATAATAATGATAATAATCATAATCATATATGATAATAATACAATATCATTGAATGAATAATGATTAATGAAAATATAATGCATATCATCATAATAATAATAATAATAAAATTATGATAATAATAATTCAATGATAATAATTTAGTAATAATAATTCATTCATTCATAATAATAATGATATCAACCACAATAATGGTAATAATTCACCTTCCCTTTGTCCAAACCAACGTTATTTCCACCCAATTTTTTTTTTTTTTTTTTTTTTTCTCTATAGATATCACACAGCTCGCCGGGAAGTCGACCAATGAAATAATGAAGTAATTACCTAAAAGTAGTACGAAGACACCAATCATCCGAACAGAAAAGGAAAGACGGCCGGTTACGTGGAAATTGTATCCGCTTGTTATCTGTGAGGTCGGCGAACTTTGTCGATTGTGCGTGCTATTTCTGTTTTTTTTTTTTTTTTGTTTTTTTTTTTGTACTTATTGTATTATTATTATTATTATTATTATTTTTCTTTGATTTTATTATAATGATGATATTAATGATGGTTATTGTTATTTTTTAATGGAATACTATTGATGATAAATTAATGATAATGATGATAATGGTAATGATGGTGGTGAAGATGATGACAATAGATAACAATGATGATAATAATGAGAATATTTATATCAATAATAATAATAATGATGATAATGATATTGATGATGATAATGATAATTAGGAGAGGAATAAAATCATAATAGTAATAATGAGAAGGACAATAATGATAACAATTACGATAATGATAACAATTATAGTAATATACATCACTATATACAAACTAATTATAAAATGAATTGATCCCTCGTTTGACCTTTCCTACGACAGAACTCCTTGCACTAATCTTCCTCTAAAATTAAACTACAATTACACATCACTTTGCAAACAATTTCAGTCCATTAACCTCGAATTATTGAACCCGCTTTATTACCATATGCGCTAAAAGAAGCAACGGGAAGGGTTCCGTACGCTAATAAATGAAAACCTCGAGGTTCAAGATGGACTTGAAATGAGGCGCATAATTGCTCCCGGTTTTTTTAATCCATTTCTTAATTAATTCGAGATTGTGGGGGATGATCACGTGGCCCAACAAAGGTCTTGCGGGAGACACAATGGGAGAATTTATGTAACGAGGAGGAGGCTAATCTTGATAATGATTGCGATCCCCATAGTAGATTGATACGCAATAGAGGATGAATGGGTGAACACAATAATGTTTGTGTTGAGACATACATCCCTGCACGAACACATACATACGTACATGCATACACAATGCATACATACATACATACACACATTACTATATTCTGATATACATACACAACATATATAATCCAGCATACAAAACAGACAAAACACACACATATACATATGTGTGTGTGTGTGTGTGTACATATATATGTGTTTAGATATATATATATATATATATATATATATATATATATATATATATATATATATATATATATACTATATATTACATATATATATATATATATATATATAGTATATATATATATATATATATATATATATATATATATATATATATATA
>NW_020868505.1:217413-227413 GCF_003789085.1 Penaeus vannamei | reverse complement strand
TACTTTTGTTGTTATTGTTGTTGTTAATATTATTATCGTTATTATTCTAATTTTTATTACTATTATTATTATGTTTTTTTATTTTCATCATCATAATCACAACCAATAATATTATTATTGTTATTATTATCTTAATTTTCATTATTGTTATCATTATTATTCTTAATAATAATATTACCATTATCATTACTATAATTATCATTTTAATTATTGTAATCATTGTTATTGTTGTTACTATTGTTATCAGTATCATCATTCCCATCATCATCAAAACAATAATAATAGAAAATATTGATAATTACCATTAACATTATCATTATTTTCATTAATATCTTAATTATCATTCTCATTATCAGTATTTATATTATTATTATCATCATGATTATTATTATCATTGCTATTATTATTGTTATTTTATATACAACTCTCACAGTTAAAACTGGATGCAAACTTGCAAACAAATTGCAACATGCAAAATCAGATTTCAACTACTTTTCGTAAAATCCTTGCAGTTCCTAACAATACCATCTTCTGAATTTGAGCTGTCTTGATTCCAATATCCCAATATCTATTATTCGTCTTCCCCACAACGTTGGCATAGTTCCCAATGCATCTATCACAACAGGAAATATTTAAACTTTAACATTCCACAATTTGTTAATCTCTCTCGCTAAATCCCTGTATTTGATCTTTTTATCTTCCTTCTCAGCTACCTTGTTGTCACCAGAGCACGCTATATCTATCAATTGACACTCTCTTGTTTCTTTGTCAATAATCGTGATATGAGGTCTTCTAGCACCGATCAGACGATCTGTTTCAATTGTGAAGTCCCATAATATTTTACATTTCGTATTTTCCATCACACTTTCAGGCTCATGTTCGTACCATTTCTCTACATGATCTAAACCATTTTTCTTACATAACTCTTAATGAACTGCTTTGGCTACATAGTCGTGTCTGGTCTTGTATTCTTTTTGGGGAAGTTTCTTGCACTATCTTATAATATGACTTATTGATTCGTCTTCTTTCTTGCAGATTCTACATTTCGGGTCATCTTGACTTTTCTCAATCCTTGCTTTGATTAGATGTGTTCGAAGTGCCTGATCCTGAGCAGCCATCAGAAGACCTTCAGTTCCTTTCTTTAGGTTCCCTTTAGTAAGCCATATCCAGGAATCCCTACTTACTATATTTTCAGTTTGTCTCCAGTGTTGCCCGTGTAATGCCTTTTCTTTCCACTTAGATTTTCTTTCCATTTTCATTCTGTCTTTGAACTCTTCTTCACTTTCCCTAGTTTTATCTATTTCTCCCCTTGCTGTAATTATCAATCGTTCATCACTCTGCTTGGCTTGTATATTCTCGAGTCCCAACTTAGCAAGTTCGATACAATCTTCTACTGTAATTAATCCTCGACCACCTTCTTTTCTTCGTAAGTATAATCTGCAGGCACTGTCTCTAGGATGTAATGCCATGTGCATTGTCACCATTTTTCGTGTCATTCGATCCATGGTTCTTAATTCCTCCCTTGTCCATTCAATGAAGGGGGCTGAATATCACAATGAAGGCCCCATGTAATAATAGCTTGGATTATATTTCTACCATTCACTTTCCTTGCCCTACGTTTATACTCATTTCTTATTTTTTTCTTTCATCTCTTTTTGCATTACTTGATCGGATTTAAGAACACCTAAGTATTTATTTGAATCATCCTCGTGCAATGACTTGGTTGTTTGCATCTGGTAGAATGATACCATCAGATCTTCCTCTTCAAAAAGCCGATTTTGTTTGAATTGCATGATTCTTTCCTTGTACCCTCGTACGTTTGCATCTTGGCGATGATTCTGTTTTAATTCATCCATTACACATGTAACTCCTTTCTATCTTATTATTATTATCATTAAAATTATTTTTATATTTATAATTATTATTAGTAGTATTATTATATTAATGTTATTTATATCATTGTTTCTTTATAGGGGCAAAGAAACTTCGCAATTTTGTTAGAAGATTTAGGAAATTAAATTGCTTATGCAGTACATTAACATGTACTACATAAACATTAGAACATCCGTTGAAAATATTAAAAGCTATACGTCACATAATTTCGTATAGATATCCGAAACCAAAATTCACTGATACTTTATGAATGAATAATCTAATACCTAAAACTGTTATACAAGGTTTTTACCGAATATCTTGAATCGATCGCCCATCCTTTGAGGCCAATAGCTCACCTGTCTCTTGTAACGCCCGCACATCCCCCTCAAGATGCGACTGACTCACCTGATAAAAGGGATTGTCACGCCCGGGTTCTTGAGTTCAGAAGTCTGTACGTCACTGTCGAGTCACTTTTGTGTGGGTATATCGTCAGAGGATTTGTGTGGGTTTATCGTCACTCGCTTTAGAAATGTGCGTTTATGTGTCTATGTATAGATGGGCAATGGATATATACATACACCCCTGCGCACATACGTATGTTCTTTCTCCCTCTCCTCTTCTCTTCTCTCTCTCTCTCTCTCTCTCTCTCTCTCTCTCTCTCTCTCTCTCTCTCTCTCTCTCTCTCTCTCTCTCTCTCTCTCTCTCTCTCTCTCTCTCTCTCTCTCCTCACGCACACGCACACGCACACACACAAAAGAAAAAAAATCACCCAATAAACATCAGAAACATCCCGACGAAACGACCAGAAAACTGAAACCTGGACGTCGACTGTAGGATTTCAGATTTAAAGAATGATAAACGTCCACCGCCTCCGTCTGAGGAAGAGGAAGGTGAACTCTCGGAGGAAGCGAAACGTCTCAGGGAAGAATAGCCGTCATCAACTCCCACGTCATGAAGCGGAAGATGGAATTACACAGGGTGATAAAGCAAGACAAAGGGAAATGGGTGCGAAAGGTACGAATGGAGGTGGGAGAGAGAGATGGAGTGGAAAGATGGAAGGAGAGGAAGGATGGAGAGAGAGAGGAGAGAGAGAGAGAGAGAGAGAGAGAGAGAGAGAGAGAGAGAGAGAGAGAGAGAGAGAGAGAGAGAGAGAGAGAGAGAGAGAGAGAGAGAGACAGAGAGACAGAGACAGAGAGACTACAGAAATACTTAAAGTGAACCAAAGAGAAAAAAATAACTAAAATTAAAATCAAATAAAAACCACCTGGGAAATTAAATGTAGTCAGAATCATAGCTAAGGTCACACCAAGAAGTCGAACGTAAAATTTTAATCACTAAACTTTTCCAAAATTCCATCTACATTGCATGAAAATCCAATTGTGCTGATAACAGTTTGACAGATATCAAAGATAGAAAAGTTGATAAAGAAAATAAGAGAAGTAAGATATGATGAAAAAGAGAGATAAAACATAAAAAAATAATAAGAACTTAAAGGAAATTGCCCAAAAAGGAAATAAAACTGAAATTCATAGTAATACTAGAGTCGATGTATGAATCAAAGGACAACACAAAAGGATTTAAAAAAATTATTAAAGAGTTTATGCAGCATGGTAGATGAGTAGACTGATAGATAAACGAATGGTACAAGAAATATGAATTGACAATGATATTGAAAAGAAAGGTCAAGCATGGCTATTTTTTAATTAGTAAATATATTATAAGGCTCGTGAGTGGACAGCGGAACACGTTGATATATAATACCGGTTATATGTAGTAAGACAAGAGAGTGTTAGCATTGATTATGAAGTAACTAAACCATTTCAGATCTATTGGTCCATATATATAATATATATATATATATATATATATATATATATATATATATATATATATATATATAAATATTAATTAATAATTGAACTCTATTTCACTGTACAGTGTCTTATTATACAGTGAAATGTGTTATGTTGCAGGATGAAAATATACAAAACAGACATTTAAAGGAGAGAGACGCAACAACTCATACACATATAACCCAGCACTTGTAAGTCCATAGCTTCTTAATAACCAAAGTAATAATTCTATTTGAAGGCATTTACTGCTACCTACTAATCAGGGTCTAAGATGCCCTATGCCTCCTGGGGACGAATCGTCACAGGGGAACATACTATATACATAGGATCCTTGATTGCTTATTAGAGGCAACGGGAAGGGGTGGGCGAGGCAGCGGCGTAGTCGGTTTCCCATTCATTAAGTCCTTCAGAAATTATTAAAATGAAAGGGTTGCGAGACAAGGCAGAGGAGGGCTTGGGTATGGAGTATTCGTTCTCTCGCTGTTTCTCGTGTTCTTTCTCGCTCTTTTCTGTCTGTCTCGTCTCTCTCTCTTCTCTCTCTCTCTCTCTCTCTCTCTCTCACACCCACACAACACACACACACACACACACACCACACACACACACACACACATACACACACACACAACACACACACCCACCACCACACACACGCACACACACACCACGCACACACCACACACCCACCATACCAACACCCACCCACACACACCCACCACCACCCACACCACCAACACTCCACACACACACACACACACACACACACACACACACACACACACACACACACACACACACACACACACACACACACACACACACACACACACACACACACACACACACACACACACCACACACACACACAACAACACACCAACACCCACCCCCACCACCCCCACCCCCCCACACACACCCACGCCCACACCAACCTTTCCACCACCCCTCACTTTCCTTTAGATCCGTTTGTTTACTCTCCGCGCATTTTGAGACCTCGATCCTCCCTCGCCCATCACAGAACACACACTCTGACATCCTATGACAACCCCTCTGACACAACGAAGGGGAGAAGAAACTCGATATGCCTTCAAGAGCCAAATCGAGTATTGTAAAGCCAGACTAAAATTCCATCGGTGTTCTTGGCTCGAGTGAGGTCCATAGGTTAAAAGACTGTGTACGTGTGTGTGTGTGTGTGCGGTGTGTGTGTGTGTGTGTGTGTGTGTGTTGTGTGGTGTGTGTGTGTGTGTGTGTGTGTGTGTGTGTGTTCGTGTGTGTGTGTGTGTGTGTGTGTGTGTGTGTGTGTGTGTGTGTGTGTGTGTGTGTGTGTGTGTGTGTGTGTGTGTGTGTGTGTTGTGTGTGTGGTGGGTATGTGGGTGTGTGGTGTTGTTGTTGTGTGTGTGTGTGTTGTGTGTGTGGGTCTTTCATTATATTTTTCTACATGTATGGTTTACATGAGCAGTCTGTTTAAGAGCGTATGATCAAATAATGAAATGACATATGTACTAAGACAATATGGTTAGCAACACTAAAACATACATTTAAAATCGATTTTATTTCCGATTGTACATCTTCACAACAAACGAGGAATAAACAACGTAAATAGAAACAAATATTTAGTAATAAATTATTATAAGCTATCGTATTATCAGAAACAATATAATTATCATCATTATGGAGATAATAATAATATTAATAATAATAATAATAATGATGATTATAAAAAATAACAATATATTGATATTGATACTACTATTTTACTAATGGTGATATAATATAATGACAATAATAACAAAAAGAGGAAAATAATAATGATCGAAATAAAAATAATAAGATATGACAATGATGATAATGACAATGATAAATTTAATATTATAATGAAAGTGATGAGGATAATGATAATGATAATGATAATAAGGATGATGATAATGATTATTATGATAATGAAAATAATTATCATTATTATTGTTTTAATAATAACAGAGTTTTATTGTGGATATGATTATTAAAACTATTATTATTATTATAATAATTATTGTAATTTTTTTGGTCATAATTGCTGTTATCATTATCATCAAGTAGTAGTAGCACCATTATTACCATCACAAACAGCATTACCATCATCATTGTCCGCATCTTCTTCATTATCATTACTGGTATCAACATCATTATCAAAATTCTGGTTACTCGTACTTTAAATCCTTCAACACCCTTTATCAAAAATTCACCCTGTCGTCTTTGCACACGTCCTTATCCTGTCAACCGTCAAGTCTTTTGCAACTTCCCACCACACAAAGCCATGGCGGATGTCGAAAATTTGCAACATTTCCCCCGCAAAACGCAGCGCCAATATTCCGCTCTCTTGTTGCAAATGTTCAGTGAATTTCCATTGCAAATGACCGTTCACTTAAAACCCACTATATTGATAATTGGAATGGTAAAATATATTTCAATAGCGAGAATGCCTTTGTGTGCGTATATGCATTATGAAATAAAGACAATATATATGTTCAATATTTGACTGTCTTTCTATCTATTATTCTCGATCTGTTTGTATGCATGCTACATAAACATGCAAGGATGTGAATGAGTATACAAACAAAACTTTAATATAAAGATGAGTGAAAACAAATTAATAAATGGATATATATAACTATACCTTTGACACAAGTTTTAACATAAGAAAGGAACTTCAGAGCAGTTTTAGAGATACATTCCCCAAATTGATTTAAGATTCATCTTTAAATCAACCACCACCACCATGTGTTCTCTTTTAAATAAAACTAAGCCTTTACCATTTGTCCTGAGATTCTGTGTTGTATTTTTATTGAAATGTTCAAGATGTAACTATCGATATTTGGGTAGCACCACACGCTATGTACAAAACCGTATCTTGGAACACATGAGGAAGTCTTAAGGTACAAATGGTCTGCTTAGTTCACCATCACCATCTGCCATCAGAGAACACTGTTATTCCACTGTATATCCACTCACATAAGAATTTCTCATTCTGTCATTGTTTTACTTTTACCTTCTTTCGCTCGTAATTCTTTCTTTGAAATGAACCGCTTTTAAACTGTTTGTAGTCTTTTATATTATTAGGAACCAGTTTTTTCTCTGATTTAATCCTGGCTATTTTTGCTTATGTTTTTTGTTTCTCCTTAATTAGCACTGATGATGAAGTTAGTACCACCGAAACGTCTGAAGAAAATAAAATGATGTTCGTAGCTGTGTTGGTGTTACTTTTCCTGTTACAATATATGTAATATGTATATAATATATGTATATGCATATATATGTATTACATATATAATATATATTATATAAGTATATAATAAATATATATATATATATTATATATATGTATATATGTATATATTTACGTATATATAAACTAACACACACAAACACGATCTCGGCTTTGTTATTTCTTCCCACTCTTTTTTCTTTGCTTTCCCCTCTCCCATCTTGTCCTACTCGTATTTTTTAGCTGCTTCTCATGTTTCGTCTTCTCTCCCCTCGCAACCCTCTAGCTTTATTACTTTATTCATTCGCTCATGTCTGCATACACACACGCACATAGAGAAGCACGCTCACACACGGCATGTAGGCACACGATACACACGTAAACGGATATACAAACACACACATTTCTCCCCCCCCCACATACACGAAGACTACGGCACAGGCAGAATGATGATGAATGTTAAAATATAATTAATTCTTTTCTTCATTTACTTCTGCCTTTGCATGACATTTATTGGTTATAGTGTGACAATCTCTAGATGAAATCGATTAGTAACTGTTTAAGCGATGTTTAAAGTTGCAAACAATTTGGCTAATAGTCTCAAACATAATTATGCAAACAATTATTTGACCAATAGTCTCAAACATAATTATTAATCGCTAAATGTCATCGTTTTCTCGAATTCTTGACCTTCATGGCTTAAAGTTATAGACTAGGTAAGAACAGAAATTCGAAATACATTAGTACATCTGCACGAAGATTAGTAAAGTAATTGTGAATGGTAATAGATGCAAAGAGGAATAGAAAAATGATATCGGAGTAACATTGAATTGTAAATTACTTTGTATAATAATTCCTGCTCTGACTCTTTCTCGCGGTAAATATATTCATAGTTATAAAACAAAGAGTTTGGGAGTATAATTGGACGCTGCAGGAAATCCACTGATTCATGTGACATATAATTCTAAAAGAGGATTTTGCTGTCAAGAAAAATTTGATGATCAGAATGCGCTGTCTATATCACGTAGCAATACTGGCTCTTGCTTCTTATTGTCCAAGAAGCACACGCGCGCTCACACACACATACAATATAGAGACAGACATGTGTATGTGTGTGTGTGTGTGTGTGTGTGTGTGTGTGTGTGTGTGTGTGTGTGTGTGTGTGTGTGTGTGTGTGTGTGTGTGTGTGTGTGTGTGAGAGAGAGAGAGAGAGAGAGAGAGAGAGAGAGAGAGAGAGAGAGAGAGAGAGAGAGAGAGAGAGAGAGAGAGAGAGAGAGAGAGAGAGAGAGAGAGAGAGAGAGAGAGAGAGAGAGAAGAGAGAGAGAGAGAGAGAGAGAGAGAGAGAGAGGCAGAGACAGACAAACAAAGCGACGTAGAGAGAATTACCAGGAAGTATAAAACCGACCATATGAACCATCCTACACAACGTAATGAGGTGACTTCCTTCCTCCAATCATTAATCCAGTAATTATGTAATGTAATCGCCATGGAGAGAGAAGCATGGCAGAGAGGGACATAAGAGAGGAATTATAACATGCTCTTGAATATCCCTTGTTTGTTCATCCTTGGTTCATGTTTTAATCTTTTAAGATGACAGATGGTAAGGGTAATAAGGAGGATTTGTGATAATGATAGTGGTGGTAATCAGAAATGGTAATGATGATGATGAAATTAGTAATATTGGTAATGATAACAGCAGTGACGATGATGATACTGATAAGAAAAACGGTAACAATCATTATGACAAATATAGTGATAATAATAATAATAATAATATAATAACAATAGTAATAACACTGATATTAATAATAATAGTAAAAATAATGATAATGATAATGACATTAATAATAATAACATAATGATGATAATAATGATAATAAAAAAATAATAATAATAATCCCAACAAAGATAACAATAACGATGATGAAAATAACAACGACAACAATAGTAGTAATAGCGATAATAATAACAACAGTAATAATAATAATAATAATAAAGATAATAACAATGGTTATGAATATAATAAGGATAACAAAAAAATGATAATATTTTAATATAATCATAAAAAAACAACAATAATAATTATAATGACAATAATGATAATACCAACACCAGCAAAACAACAAAATGATAATTATAATAATGAAGATAAGAATGCCACCACCACCACCAACAACAAAAACAACAGTTATGTTGATATATATAACAATAATAATAATAATAATAATAACGATACTACTACTACTAATAATAATAATAACAATAAGAAAAACAATAACAGTGACGACAAATATTTTACCGATATCAAGAGCAACGGCAACGATGGTAATAATAATGATAAAAATGATAATAATCATAATAAAATTGATACTAACAACAATGATAATGATAACAGTAAAAGTAGTAATGATAGTAATGATGATACCACTTATTGATATATACATGTTAACGTCATAGATACATACATAACATATTAACATCATAACATGTTAACGTCATAACGTCATCACAATAAAACAACGGTAATATCGCTCGAAATAATTCACATATTCCTGTTTCTTCAGTAGAGTGATACTCAGTACACGTAGTGGGCGCCTGGAGACAGTAATCTTGCGGGAAAATGAAGAGTGTCTTGTGTCTCATATCACAGGTTACCTGCAGGTGAGAGATCGAATTATTGGCGTCTTTATGGTTTACCCGAGTATAAGAGAAGTACCTGGTACGTGGTTCAGCGAATGACCAAGAGGATGACCGTTGTGTGTGTGTGTGTGTGTGTGTGTGAGTGTGTGAGTGATGAAGTGAGTGAGTGAGTGAGTGTGTGTGAGTGTGTGTGTGTGTGTGTGTGTGTGTGTGTGTGTGTGTGAGTGTGTGAGTGAGTGAGTGAGTGAGTGAGTGAGTGAGTGAGTGAGTGAGTGTGATGAGTGACTGAGTGTGTGTGTGTGTTGTGTGTGTAGTGAGTGAGTGAGTGTGAGAGTGAGTGAGTGTGTGTGTGTGTGTACCTAAACAAGATAGAAAAACTGTAACAACA
>NW_020868505.1:189913-197413 GCF_003789085.1 Penaeus vannamei | reverse complement strand
AACATGCACACACGCCCACACGTCCTATTAATACATTTAACTGTGCAGATACTTAGCCATTTTTTCATTCACTCGAAAAATCGTGTAAAATCTATAGATCTACACGTTTACACATATACAACCGATATTATGCTGTGGGGAATTTCTGTGTAGTTCATTTGCCTGATTGGGGGTGGGGTATGAGGGATGGGGGGGGGGGTATAGTGTGAGTTAGCTTATGGGATTTTGGCTTGTGGATTTTATGGGGGAAAAGCGGAAGTGGTCAGCTCTTCAGATGAAATATATATATTCTATTTTTTTTTTTTTTTTAAATGGATTTTCAAAATTGAGTTTTAATTCCAAAGATGAATCTCGATTTGAAATTTATTTTTGAAATGTGATTACACTGAATACCATTTCTCTCTCTCTTTCTGCTCTCTGCCCCCCCCCCTCTCCTCTCTCTCCTCTCTCTCTCTGTCTCTGTTCTCTGTCTGTCTCTGTCTCTCTCTCTCTCTCTCTCTCTCTCTCTCTCTCTCTCTCTCTCTTCTCTCTCTCTCTCTCTCTCTCTCTTCCGCTCTCTCTCTTTCTCTCTCTCTCTCTCTCTCTCTCTCTCTCTCTCTCTTCCTCTCTCTCTCCTCCTCTCTCTCCTCTCTCTCTCTCTCCCTCTCTCTCATTCGTCCCTTTACTTGCTATTCTATTCACTCCATCCCACCCCAGCCCGCTCAGCATCGTTCCTGGTCTCACAGCGTAGTGAAAAAGGTTACATTCGTTGTGGAAAAACTTTCCTTGGGCGTTACTAAATGAATTGCTCGTGCTTGCTGACTGACTAGGTCTGGAGAGATATTTTAGGAATGGAAAGATCTGGGTTATATATGAAAAGAAATCTAAAAAAAAAAAAAAAAAAGGAAAAGAAATAGAATCATTTTTTCGTACTTTAAACCTCTCTCTCTCTCTCTCTCTCTCTCTCTCTCTCTCTCTCTCTCTCTCTCTTCTTACTTGGAATACTACCGTTTTCTGTTTATGATTTTCTGTTTCGATAAATAATGAGCCTGAAAATATGTGCTCCTCTTATTTGCATATCTAATACCATATATGCAAAAAATACAGAAAAAAGATCTTGCTTGAACACAGAACAAAGTGATTTATGCTGTGACATAACATTTTGAAAATAACGTATTGCTCGTATTAACATAAATCAACAAAATTATCCAGTAAGGTTGAGTCTCTAATATAGTAATCTTTGTCCCTCCCTCCCCTCTCTCTCTCTACACACACACACACACACACACACACACACACACACACACACACACACACACACACACACATGTATGTATATATATATATATATTAATATTCTTCCTTTCCTTCACTCATATTATCTCCCCTTCCTCCCTTCTCATTCTTCTTCCCCTCTTCCCCTCCTGTCACTCTTGCCAATTACCCATCTCGCACTATTCATTACCGTCCAAGCAGGAGCAACTCATCACCATCATCACCACCAAGTCAGATTCGGGAAACACGCCCTTAAGCGACGTTCATTAAGAGGCGGCAAAGATGCATACTTTATCCCCGGGAGATTTAGCTGTATTTGAAGTGCGGGAAAAGGGAACTGCAAATCTTATTAAAAGCGCCTTCTAAGGTGTAATTAAATAATTCAATTCATTATCCTGTTTTGTTGGTGGATTAGGGCGTAGATTAAGTGTCCGAGGAGTGACAAAGACATCTTGCTAAATGCATTAAAGCGTACTTGCTTCTTTGTATCTAAAGCTTGCAATTTCTGAAATATCCTTGCAAGAAAACAATTAAGATCAACATGTCCCGCACAACAAATTCTTATGACTGTTAACGTATTATGTGATACTAACTGGTATGTGTGTACTAATTCTCCTACAATATAGCTGCAATTACGTTGTAGACACTCAACAGGTCTCTTTCATTAGAACCAGGTAATGAAGCACGGTTATCTTGACTGCTTGTTTCGTTTCCGGATTAGTCGTCCTTTGAAACTAATGTCTTCAGGTATAGCCCCTATCTTCCCTTTTATCTCGAAATAACTGAAAATGTTTCCCTCTTCCATTATTTCATCTGTATGCTTCCCTATATGAAATCATATAATCTCTGGTGTTGCTGCGGTACTTATTAATTCTACGTTTGATTACAGTCATCAAATGAAGTCATATAACCGATGGCTGATAATTGTATGAATCTCCAGATACACCAATTTCAGCTAAGAAAGGCTCATCAACATTACTTGCATCTGGAGGTAAGTCGTCAGTGGGTAGAGTAAACTCAATAACTTCTGGTGCATTTCCAATGTAAATTTTAATGTCTCCATGTTGTTTTTTAATTTCAGTTGTTTCTCCAGTCTTATATTCTAGTGAATGTTGACCCTCAACAAACTTTACTCTCAAGCTAGCTTGTAAGATTTTTTTTTTTTTTTTTGTGTTTTTTTTTTTTATATATTTGCAAAGCACTCATAGTCTTTAACCTCTTGTGATTTAGATGGGAAACAGAAATCAATAGGAATATCAACAAATATATTTTTCCATCATCAATAGTAAAATAATATTTGTTAGTAGTAGAACCCGCTACCTGAGGTAGCTCCTAGTAGCCCCCCCCCAAAGGGCAAGGTACAAAAGGAAGGGATAAGGAAGAAATATTTAGTTTGACTTTTTTGTGGGGAAGGTGAACTACAATGAAAATTTTCCCCTGAGTGAAGCACATACACAAGTACTTGTGATGGAAGATACTCAGACCATTGAAGAACTTATACATTTGATTGACTTAGAAACTGACAAAGGTAAGTGAAGAAGTGATAATAGAAGTTCTATTTTAAAGAAGAAGTGATAAAGGAATACACATATTATGGATATATAGGAAGTGATAACGGGAGTAAAGATTATTTTAATGGGGTTGAAAGAAGTTAGGAAATTAACTTAGTTTCTTTTTCAAAACCAATATAAAGAAGATAGACGACTACTTGAATAAGATCTTTGAACCCGGACTATGAAACAAAACATTATCAACCCAGAGAACACTACTGGGACGAAAATACACAGCCATTTATTGAAGAAAGTCCGCCATGGCACACAGACCCAAGAAACCATGGATATTGGAAAAGATTCACAAGAAGAGAAAGTGAGGCACAAGAGATCGGAGACATATGTGGGATACAGAGGAGAACACCAACTGGAGATCATAGCGGACAGACTACACCTATACGACCCGTCGAATTACGATCCCCTAACAGTAATCAACTTTCTTCTGGATCTAGCAACAAGACAACACCAAGCAGGTACTGTGGACTCAGTGAGACTTGTAGTGAAATGGATCAACAGAGTAGTGAATTACTACCAGAATTATTTAGAACACCCGACTCACGGGGACACAGTCCAGATCAGGGGATGGTTGACGAACGTGAGCAGACATCTACCACAACTGATAAGAACCCTATCGGATCTCCGAAAATATGGGAAGACACTACAGGGATGGAACGACAGCCTGGATCACATACAAAGAGTGTGGAACAACCTAAGATCAAGAACACAGTTCGGTTCATGGTACCATCTAGACCACTTGGACAAGCAAATAGAAGTAAAAGTTGTCCCGTCGGACGGAAAAGTACAACCAAAACGACCGAACCGACACAAACACCAGTGTCAAAGAGAACCAGACTACAACAGGAAAGAGACAGACAAGATCAAGTGGAAAGAAATCAACAAGAACAGGAACATCAAGAGGACAACGAAGACTCGCAAGACTCACATTCACAGAATCAACAACAGGAAACAGGAGAACAAGTACTAACGGAAGCAATAGCCCAAAACACAGTGACGATGGACAATCAACAGAAGATGAATGGGAGATACTACGGAATAAAGTTCCCTCTAGCCAACCACATGCAAGAAAAAATAAACAACCTAAAGGGACTACTGTTGCAACTGAACATGGAGAATTTCTTGACAGTGACATTGATGAATTCAGCATCGAGACAGATACGCCAACAATTCCTAGACTTAATAATTCCAGTGGAGCCAGAGATATACATTACCTCCAGTGATGATGAAAAAGTACATATATCTCCAGATGATGGGCTACTGCAAAATAAGAGAAGGAAACGTAGTACAGGAACTAACAGTAATCCTAATGGGGAGGCAAAACGATTCAGATCATCTCCTAATCAGAGACCACCAATGGCACCTAGGAAAAAGAATCTTCGAGCATTTCATGAAGGGCCAAATACCAGACGTCAGGAGGAAAATATTCCAGATACGATCGAGAGACGCAACCGCGAAGAGGAAGCTATACTTTATGCAGGAGAATCGGGAGATGAATTTGAGACAGCAGCACAACCAGAACATGCACGAGATAGAACAGATAGTCCAGAACTGGGAGATGGACGATATGATTCTGGAGAAGAATCCTCAGAACCTGACGATGGAACACACTTTACAGTTTCGTCATTCATGGAAAGAACAGTAAGCCCGCTGTCCAATCTAATTAAATTCTCCTACATCACACATGGAAAGGGAACAGACCAGGAACACGTCCACAGTGTCTTCAACTGCTTCCACACCAACAGGTGGAGATCCGTGGAAAGAATTAGTGCAGCATTTAACCTTAACTCAACCGAAACAGGTTGCTAAACTCTCACTTATCAAAGTCAGGACCCTCGAAAAATATGCCCTATACCTTAGCCGCAGCGGTATCAGAGACAGGTGGGTTCAGTATAACGGTGGAATTCAAGCAATATTAGACTTTCTACAAGAATACAGACACATTATCTTTAGAGAAAATGTAAATGTCAAGGATAGTCTAACATACTGTGCTGCTGATTTAGCTTCAAAAAGAGAACAAAGAAAAGTGGAAAGAAATTAGGTAAGAAACTATGATGTCCAATATGAAAGCTGCATGAAACTATTTGATAAATATAGACCACTAGCACCAGGACAAATCAAGAATGTTATTCCAGCTGAGAAAAAAAATTTGTGATTTATTGACCATATTATAATACGATCATGAAGAATTGTTTCGACATATGGCTCCAACAGGAAAATTCATTATTGAGAAGTATGACTTACCTAGAAAGACTAGGGCACATATATCCAGAAGACAGAAAACTAACAAGAAATGAATGGGAACAAGTCAGAGCATACAAATCCATCATCGAAAAGGATCGGACCAACTTTAAAAGATTAATTGCTAAATTTTGATACAAATTGAACAGTAAGATCCATGCATTTGTCTTCGAAGGAGCAAGCAACGCCGGAAAGTCGTTAGCTGCAAAGATGCTCCTGCATAATCTCCACCCCACCAAAATTACAAAAAATTCAAGTGGCAACAACTTCAGATTCTCTAGGTTGCCAGATAGTAATTGTGTACTCTGGGAAGAAGCCACCATCCCACATTCAGAGGTTGATATATGGAAATCTATACTTGAAGAAGAAATGGAAACTGGTTAAACACCAAGACCATCAATCAATTCCAACAGTACCATGGATAGTAACATCAAATAGAGATATAACAGACCGTTTAGGACAGGACAAAGAGAGTAATATCAACATGATCTTTAGATTCAACTTCAAGTGAGTGCTGGCAACTCAGGACCTCGCAGTCAATATAGAGGGTGAGTCAATCCAACAGTTCTTACTCTTGAACAAGGACCTGATCGAGCAAGTCGCATCAACTGTGAGACCACACGAACTCACCAAGAAGAATCGACGAGCAGTTGGTGCAGTGGAGAACGATGGAAGAACAGGTAAGATCCTGTTACTTACTTTTCTTATATCTCATATAAATATAAGGATCCTACTTCAGTTATCAACAATAACATATCCCTCTTTCAGCTGAATCCATTGGAAATACCATGGGTATTACTTTTGATAAGGATATCTTTAAGAACCCACTCAAGGCCCATGGAGGACATACCCTGGAAGTGAAATCTTACCTAAGAAAGAAGCATGCCAAATTGTTTACTAACAAATAATTTACTGTTGATGATGAAAAGTATATTACTTTGTTGATATTCCTATTGATTTCTATTTCCCATCTAAATCACAAGAGGTTAAAAACTATGAGTACTTTGCAAATATATCTAAAAAAACACACATCTTACAAGCTAGCTGGAGAGTAAATTTTGTTGAGGGTCAACATTCACTAGAATATTAGATTGGGGAAACAACAGAAATTAAAATAACAACATGGAGACATTCAAATTTACATTGGAAATGCACCGGAAGTTATTGAGTTTACTCTACCTACTGACGACTTACCTCCAGATGCAAGTAATGTTTATGAGCCTTTCTTAGCTGAAATTAGTTTATCTGGAGATTCATACAATACTATTGTTAGATGGAAGCCAGCTATTAAGACGCCTGGTGAGATGTATAATAAAAATGTACTAATTGATTCATGTTATCAGCCTTCACCAGAAGACTTAAAAAGAAAAAAATGTATCTTGCTAGTCCGTTACCCACTTGTGACCCAGCCTATGATGGTGATGCCCTAGGATATAAGACATATAATTGGACTAATGATACTTTTACTGGGAAGGCTCATGATTGGATAGATCCCAGGACATCAAGTCCAGGAACTTACATAACTATTATTAAGAGACAAGATATGCCTGAATTAAAACAACATTGTGCTATTGAATCAGAGACATCCTTAGTTGTGAAATTCTATCTGGATGAATACAGAGAGACTTGGCATTCAACTAACCTAAGTTCATACATCCCAACACCATTACCTAAACCAACTGCTGATGGATATAGAGTTAATCCAATACATTTATAATTCCAGATAGTTGCACGACAAATCATGCAGACGTTGGTTCCGAGCTGTACAACACTTATTACACTTGAAGAAGGAAACTACGACGTCTAGAAAGTCGAGAAGATCAAGAAACAGGGGACCTCTTCATCCTTTCTAAGCACCTGCATGAGGAACCAACCGTCATCAATAGACTATGGTCGCCAATCCAGTTTAAGAATCTTCTCTGCGTATATTAAGGATGATCTCCTTAAGAATTCGACCTTTTATGATATTTTATCGAAGGAAGACTTAATTATAACATGTCACGTAAGTGATGGTAGCATGCAATACATTCACCATAAGTTTTTAGATTAAGAATAATATTAGAGACTATGTACTCCCATGTATAAGACATATATCCTTAGTATTAAGATATATATACTCTGTATTACCAATGGATACCTAGACTTAAGAGGATTCTGTGCTAATACTGATGTAAGCTAATCGGATTTTGCTATTAACAAAAAATGTATATATAAGCTTTTACTTTCTCTATTATTATCCCTACACATAAATGATATGAGATATACACATTGCTATATACGATAATGTTCGATAGAGTGCCTTCTATAAACTCTATAATATAACGAACATATATTAAATACTGTTTCCCTGACTTCCTATTTCCCTTCCTTATGCTTTATCTCCTAATTTCATGTTTAACTTCCTCTTCACCATATTCTCTGTGACTTCCATATACCCTTC
>NW_020868505.1:169913-172413 GCF_003789085.1 Penaeus vannamei | reverse complement strand
ACACACACACACACACACACACACACACACACACACACACACACGCACACACACACACACACACACACACACACGCACACACACACACACAAACTTCCCCCCCTCCACACACACACTCACACACAAAATAAATAAATAAAAATAGATTAATAAAACATGTATCTTCTTAATATGCAGAAGCTCTTTGGTGCGAGAGCGCTCGTGTCCGCACCGAACGACGAATAAAAACTCAAACGCTCTATGATGCATTCTCCAGGACATTTTTTCACGAGCCGAGCATAGCAACATGCAAAACGTGCTCCATCTCTCTCCCTCCTTCCCTCTCCTTATCTCCTTCTCCCTTCCCCTTTCTCTCCCTCCTTCCTCTCCCTATCTCTCTCCTTCCTTCCCTCTCCTTATCTCCTTCTCCCCTTCCCCTTCTCTCCCTCCTTCCCTCTCCTATCTCTCTCCCTCTTCCCTCTCCTTATCTCTTTCCCCACTCCCCCCTCTCCCCCTCTCGCTTCCTCCCTCCCCCTATCTCCTTCCCCTTACCCCCTCCTTCTCTCCCTATCTCCTCCCTCCTTCCCTCTCCCTCTCCTCCCTCCTTCCCCCCTTCCTCCTCTCTTCCTCTCGCTTTCTCCCTTCCCCCTCATCCTCTCCTTCCTCCCTCCAACCGCTCTCCCTATCGCTTCCTCCCTCCCCCTCTCTCCCTCGCTTCCCCCCTCCCCCTCTCTTCTCTCGTTTCCTACCTTCCCCCTATCTCCTTCCCCCTTCCTCTCTCCCTCTCGCTTCCCCCCTCCTTCTCCTTCCCCCTCCCCCCCTCGTCCTCTCTCCCTCTCGCTTCCCCCTCCGTCCTCTCCCTCTCGCTTCCCCCCTCGCCCCTCTCTCCCTCCGCTTCCCCCTTCCCCTTCTCCTTCCCCCTTCCTCCTTCCCCCTCTCTCCCTCTCACCCTCTCGCTTCCTCCCTTCCCCCTCTCTCCCTCCTTCCCTCTCCCTATCTCTCTCCCTCCTTTCCCCCCCCTCCCTCCTCTCTCCTTCTCTTCTCCTCCCCTTCTCCCTATCTCCTTCCCCCTTCCCCCCCTCCCCCCTCTCTCCTCCCCTTCCCCCCTCTCCACCTCTCCTCCCTCTCGCTTCCCCCCTTCCCCCTCTCTCCCTCTCGCTTCCCCCTCCCCCTCTCCCCTCTCTCCTTCCCCCTCCCCCTATCTCCTTCCCCTCCCCCCTCCTCCTTCCTCCTTCCTCCCCCTCCCCCTCTCTCCCTCTCGCTTCCTCCCACTCCATTAATCATACGGCAACGGTCGACAGGCGAACTTTTTTTTTTTTTTTCTTTTCTATAGCCTTCCCTTCCACCTTCCTTAAGAACAGCCATTAAGAGTGAATCATGATTTCCCCGGAGCAGCGAAGGCACTTAACCCTCTCTCTTCGCTGCAGCATTTGGCTTTCGCGAGTCGCCGCTTGGAGGAGTCAGCTGATAAATAGGGAGGGGGATGGAGGATGTATTCTCTTCATTTGCTCAATTAGCTTATGTTTATGTATATGTTAAAGACATATCTATGTCTATCTATCTATCTATCTATATCTGTCTATCTATCTATCTATCTATCTATCTATCTATCTATCTATCTATCTATCTATCTATCTATCTAATCTCTATCTATCTATCTATCTATCTATCTATCTATCTATCTATCTATTATCTATCTATCTATCTATCTATCTATCTATCTATCTTATCTATATATCTAGTGTCAGATCTTTCTCTATCTATCTATTTATTTGTTTATCTATCTACCTCAGTCTATGAACTCATCTCTTTATTTACTTATCTATCCACTCATCTCTGAATACCTCTCTATCTATCTATCTATTTATCTGTCAATCTATTTATCTTTCTATCTATGAATCAGTCTGTCTGTCTAGCCATTCATCCGTCTATCTATTTTGCTGCTGATCTATATCTATGTAGCCAAGCATACATCAATCCACTTATCTGTCTACATATCTATATGTTTGTTGTATATGCGTAAGTGCACACACACACACACACACACACACACACACACACACACACACACACACACACACACACACACACACACACACACACACACACACACACACACACACACACACACACACACACACACACACACACACACACACACACACACACACACACACACACACACACACACACACACACACACACAGAATATCGCAGACCTTTATTTTCATAATTGTAATTCAGTATTCACAATGGGTTCTTTTGCTGTTATTTTCCCATAAAAAGGAGAAAAAAGGTTCTTACCTAAGAAAGGTACACGCAAAGTTTGGTTGAAATAGCGAATGCTTTTTAAAAAAGCTTTCTTAATGTGGATATAAGTAGGTTTGTGTGTATGTATGTATGTACACATACATTGTATGTGTGTATGTGTGTGTGTATGTGTGTGTGTGTGTGTGTGTGTGTGTGTGTGTGTGTGTGTGTGTGTGTGTGTGTGTGTGTGTGTGTGTGTGTGTGTGTGTGT
>NW_020868505.1:154913-159913 GCF_003789085.1 Penaeus vannamei | reverse complement strand
ATATACACATAAACAGACAACTTGAAAAAATAAACAATATAAGATAAATTAATTATTACGTGGAGAGAAAAGGCAAAAAATAAAATTACAGATACGAACTTAAAATTATACTTACGGGGCAACAATTGCAAGCCGATTCGTGAATACTCTAACAGTCTTTGGTCAAATGTAGGGCATTAAAGCTGTATTTCCACGCCTCTGTGCAACATTCAGGCGAAGTGATTAGAAGGTTGCAAGTTGCTGAAAGCCTGAAGATGAAAGGTTGAGTTCAAGAAGATACTTGTAGCGTAACAGGAGTTGCATTGCCAACTGAATTAGGATTATATGTATATATATATATATATATATATATATATATATATATATATATATATATATATATATATATATACATATATATTATATACATATATATATATATATATGTATATATTGTTATATATATATATATATATGTATGTGGTGTGTGTGTGTGTGTGTGTGTGTGTGTTGTGTGTGTGTGTGTGTGTGTATGTGTGTGTGGTATATATGTTGTGTTGTGTGTGAAAAATTAAATGATGTCTTATTTATAACGTAGATTCTCTAAACTCTTTAACAACACCACTGAACTTGTCGAAACGATATTCAAAAGGTAAAGGAAAGTGGAACAAAAAGAAATTCTCTTTATGAAATACGCATTTTTGCTGATAGAATTATGTATGCCTGACATAGTTCAATAATAAATTGAAATATATGATGGTATAAACCCCTGGGTATGGAGTGGTGAAAACTCGACATTATTTTAAAAACACAAATATTATAAAAACATATTAGAAAAAACGGGTCAAAGGCATTTAAAGAGAAAAAAAGTGGCGGGGGGGGGGTAATGATAATGCCAGTATGCATTATATAGGACATTTAATGAAAATGTAAGCATGTTTTTTTTTTTTTTTTTTTAATTCATGAGAAGTTGTATTTCAGTGTTCGCTATCTTGTCACACGTGAATATCAGTCAAAAAAGAAAGAAAAATTGATAGAGATGGAAATATATCGATTGATATAGATAGATAGATAGAGAGGGGGGTTATATACATATTCCTTTATTGCAGTTTTCGTTTAACTAAGTAGAAAAATCATATGATAAAGACAAAAGGAAATATCAAATAAAAGAAGAGGAAGTAATTGAAAGTAAGCAACAGAAAGAATAAATATATTTTAAGTCGGAAGAAAATTTTAAAGAAGAAAAGAAAACGTTACTAGTGGAGAATTAAATAAATAGTTAATAAACAGGTGTAGGGGAGGATGAGAAAGGGAAAAATGGAAGAGAAATTAGAACGAAAAGAATTAAGAGAGCAGTAGTGATAGCATGGGATGAAAGAGAGAGAGAGAGAGAGAGAGAGAGAGAGAGAGAGAGAGAGAGAGAGAGAGAGAGAGAGAGAGAGAGAGAGAGAGAGAGAGAGAGAGAAGAGAGAGAACAGAAAAATAAATACATTTGGAACATTTATTTCCCTGTAATCATTTCTCAATTACATCATTACATTAGAAAAGCCAAAACGAACGACACAGTACATAATACACAATAACAATCACAAAACCGCAACTCTTTACGAAGGACAAAACAATTACACTCTACCATTAACGTTGTACAATTCACCATTACCAATTAACACTTAACAAAGTATCAGACAATCAACACTAAACTAGCAACAGACTCTAACACTGCAATAAACGCTTTGCAGTGAGAGCAACAGCGACATGTCGGGTCAGAAACACCTCGTTCCCTTCTCGTAAAACCAGCAAGTGTGCAGTTCTTCCCCTATTTGCAATTAAACTCAAAGGGACGCCCTATTTTCCCCCTGGGTTTTGGTCATTTTCTGGGAAATAGAGTCTTGTTGGCTCTATAGATGTTTACTCTACGTTTTGGTGGGTCTAGGAATTTATTTTACGTAGGAAATGGGGGAAGGGGAGGCGGGGGGGGGGGGTAAGACGAGACTTGGTAATAGGTTTTGACAAAGTGGGGGAGGAGGAGGGGGTAGAGATCTAAAAGTCACGTAGCTCGGGGAATTATAAATATGTAAACTAATGTCGAAATTCTCTTATCAGATTGTCAGGTTAATTATTTAAACAGCTTGTGACAAAAGCGTTTTGCGTTTTAATTATGGCTTTATGAATTTACAAGTTAAGCGGGCATTACTCCCCCCCCCCCCCCCAACAGATCTGCTAGGTGGGAATCTTGTTATATATCATTTTTCTTTCTTTTCCCTCATGTCTAAATTTTTCATTCTGTGTTCTTATTTTCCCCCATAAGTCTCTTTAATCGCTCTGTAATGTTTTCCTTCCTCTTCTTTTTGTTTGTTCCTCTTGGCTGATTCCATCTCCGTTTTCTCGTTAACCTCAACCATTTGTATCCTTTTCATCATCATTTATTTTATTATCCTTCTACGTCTACGTTTGGCTCTGTCTGTCATCTTCATTTTTTTCCTTACGAATTCTTCAACTTTTTCTCTTACAGCCATGGTTATCTGTCTCAAACGTTGGGTCACCGAACAAAAAAGTGTCAATATTGTGTATATTTTTCGCAATATCACATTGTTAACTACGCAAGTTAAAGTTGACTATGAAATGAACCCAAAATTATGTTGTTTTTTTGTTTTTGTTTTTTAATCAGTAAGCCACATCGTCCCGGAAGTCAAAAGGGCTATAAAATTCTTGACACATTCTTGCAGGATGGAATTTTCTAAATAAAGAACAACATGCCATGAACTCTTGGGAAAATAAAGTTAATTCTTACCAAGAATTTGGAGATATTAGGTCAACTTTGATAAGTCGACTTGTCTGTCTCAGGTCAAATGTGAATACATCAGCATATAAACATAAATACACACACGTTCGCAAACACAGAAAAATACCTGCACGAACAACACACACACACACACACACACACACACACACACACACACACACACACACACACACACACACACACGCACGCACGCACGCACGCACGCACGCACACACACACCACACCACGCCACACAAACACACACATTTGCCCATAGAAGCATATACGAAACGTATATATTTAGATACGTATATACGCATATACATAAATACACACGCATACACACACACAGAAACAACCTGCGCGAACACCCACCCACACCCACACACACATTTGCCCATAGATGTATATACGAAACGTATATGGCAAACTGTCCTTAGGGACATTTAATTAAGTGATTAAGTTCTTTATACCTTCACAGACGTTGTTGATAGACAAGAATTTAATTATGCAAATACCGTACTTCTTTAACCGCCGTTTAATTGTCTGAAGTAGCTATACATGCTAGATAATTAATTAGCCTACCCTGTACATTTAATTATCTTTCCTTTATTATCATCTCAGAGCATTATATTAACGAAGACTGAAGACTTTCTCATTTTCTTTCGAGTGTTTATTTCAAAGACTTTTTTTTTTTTTGCTGCATAATTTTCTTCTCCACAGTCTAACGAGGCTCATGTCTCTCATCGAAGCTTCAGGTAACGTTATCTTTTATCAAACAACTTCAGTCATTAGGGATTTTAGGGAAATTTAATACCGGAAGATACAATAAGCAGATTATAAACTTTTGTCTCTAAGGGTTCCGGGACTGGCGCTAGTATGATATAAGTTTACTATTGATTGCAAACTAGGGTGTTGATCATTGAAGAGGTAACTAGCTCTATGAACTCGGCTGGAGGGAATTTATATTGTTGTTGTATGGATAAGGAATATGTGTTTTACATATGTATTTGATTTTTATGGTTCATTGACATTTGTCTTTCGTGTGATTGCGAAGTAATAATTTTCGCTGGTATGTATGTATATATATGTATGTATATATATGTAATATACTATATATATATATATATATATATATAATGTAATAATAAATATATATAATATATATATATATATATATATATATATATATATATAATATATATATATATATATATATACATAGTGAAGTGCATTTTTACTGAAATATATGCATATTGTAATTAATTTTGTTCGTCTTTGCTTCGATTTGAGTTTTGTGATAACAATTTTAAGCTCATTAAACAAGGAATATATCATAAAATAGTTATGATTTCATCCACAAGAGAGACGTATGATTTATTTTCTCCAAGGGACATAAAAATGTACCTTTGAGTGTGATATAAGTATGAATACGCATTTCGTGTTGATTTTTATGATAATTTAATGAGATTATTGAGAATACCAGTGCTACGGTCTTAATAAAAGAAAAATATAAGAACATAGATGAAAGGAAGAAGGTATGAAAAATGATGTAAAAAGGGAAATGGAGAAGCACGGAACGAGACAATAGAAAGATCTAAAAATGATCAAAGATTTTTTTCTTTTCTTTTTATTCTAGGTGAAAAAAGAGCATAAAGCCATAACAATTTCACCCGATGTAGAAATGAAATTACGAAACCAAACGTTGGATATCTTTCAATCTTAAGAGACCAAGATGAAGTCTTTCTCCTCTTATCTACACAAGAAATGAGGTGACTCTTATCTTAGCAAAAAGGGAAACCCGATACAAAAGACTCCCCCCTTCTTATCAGACACGACAAAGAGGTGACACATGCAAATGAACCTCTTGAACGTAATTTTTACTGTATTCCTTCAAAACCTCTGTTGAATTAATCTTCGAAATTTCACAGAATCTCCTTAATTGAAGCCATTTCTTGATTCGGAAACGGAGAAAATATTCGCTGACATGTCGCTCAGTGTTGAAAAATGAGTATTTATATGAACTTACATATGACAGCGTTGGTTTCTGTGTCAGTGTGGGCGATAGGATGTTTTGGCATTCTTTCTATTTGAATTGTTTCTATGATTGCGATAACAGGGGATATTGAACCCACAAAAAAGGAAAAAAAAAGAGAGAAAAGAAAAAAAGAGCAAAACAGATGAAAGAAAAAAAAAACGTGTGTGTGTGTGTGTGTGTGTGTGTGTGTGTGTGTGTGTG
>NW_020868505.1:132413-134913 GCF_003789085.1 Penaeus vannamei | reverse complement strand
AAATAAAGTTAAACCTGGCATTGGGGAGGATTAGAAAGATAATAAAGAATTTGTTAGTTATATGGATAAAAGCGGAGATGGGAAGATAAGGAGAGAGAAAGATTAGGATTATAGAATCAAAATATGTTACACCAATATCATAATAACAATTGCGATCTTAATTTCTACAAATAAAGAAACAATGATAATATTAACACAACTAAAAAGATGATAACAGTAATAATAGTTAATAGCGATAATAATAATGCTAATAGTAATAATGATAATGTATTGATAATAACATTAATAAGATAATAATACATTAATATATGATAATAATATAATTAATAATGATAATGATCATGATATAATAATAATATAATAGCAATAATAATAACAACAACAATTATAATGATAACAAGAACAATAATATTAATAATAAATTTATATGACTGTAAAAAAGATGTTAATTATAATAACGATGATAATATTATTATTATTATTATTATCATTATTAGAATTATTCTTACTGTTATTATTATAATGATATTGATGTTGTTATTATCATCATTTTTATTAAAATTATCAGTAGTAGTAGTAGTAGTATTTTCATTACTGATATTATTATCATTTTTAATATTATTATTTTCATCATCATTATTATCATAATAACAATCATTGTGAATTTCTATTATCATTATTATTATCGTTATTATTACTATTATTTTTATCATGAATATTTCTATTATCATTATGCTTTTTACTATTCTATTGTCATTATTATTAGCATTACTATTATTTGTCCTTCTCTTCATTGTTATTGTTATTATTGTTTTTATCATCATTAATTATTATATTATTATTATTATTATTATTATTATTATTATTGTGATCATCATCATTGTAGTTATCATAATATTTTTATTATATTTTTAATATTATCACCATAATTTTTGTTCATGCATTATTATCTGTTAATGCTAATAATCTTTATTCTCATTAAGCATTATTATCTGTTTATCATTCTCATTATCATTTTCATTTTATTATTGTTATAGTGATGGTTATCATTATTAATTTTTTATCATTATCATTATTGTTAATTTCTTCATTATTATTCTTGCTATTGTCTTCATTATTATTATTGTTATCATAATCATCATTATTATTATCATAACTATTATAATTATCACTTGCTGTTTCTATAATATCGTTATCATCATTACTGCTATTTCCATCATTATCATCATAATTATGATCATTATCATCATTATTACAATTATGGTTATTGTAATCTTTATCATCATCATCCCTCTTAGTACCTTAATTTTCATTGTTTTTCTATCATTATTATCAAAATCATTTCCACTGTCATTATTATCATCATTATTAATATTATCATTAGTCGTATTTATTATTAGTAGTAGTAGTAGTATCATCATGATTCTTGTTACTATAGATATTATTATTATCATTATGATAACTATTATTTTCATTATTTTCTTTATCATCATTATCATTATTATTAGTACTACCATTATTTTTATCAATATTTCATGAATGTAATTACTTTCATTATCATTACTATTTTTTATTATTTATTCTTACTATCATCAATATTGTTATCATTATTATCATTATTATTACTTTCATTTCTATCATCATTTTTATAATGATCATTATTATAGTTATTTGTATTATAAGCATATATTACCATTCCTGTTATCATTTTTGCTAAACAACTGCTATAAATGTAATCAAAACTTCCCTTCATGAATTTCTTTGTTTCATGAAATTCGCAAAAGGAGAATAGAAAAAGTTGTCGGATGAACGAGACAGGACATTTACTAAGCATTATTTCATTTGATAGCGAAACTGACAGAATAAATGACAGTTTAATGGATCGCCGTCACTTAGAGCCTTCTCGTCTCAGGAGGTGGCTTTGTGAACAATTGAAAGTGTCAATCTATCACTTCTCACATTTCTGTTCTGACTTTGGGAAATGGTAACCAAGAAAGAATGTGTTTTTATTCAGTTGATGTACATGCACGTTGATGTGGACTCTTCTGTCTATACTGTGAGCATGTAGGTTGTATATGAATATTAATTTCTTTGTTTATCGTTATAGATGCATATTTTATATATATATTTTTCTTTTTTTCTTTCTTGTGTGTGTGTTTATGTAAACGCACATACATATGCACACAAAAGGAAGAAAGAAAGAGAAAAAATATATCAAATATGTATATACATTTATATTTTTTCTTTCTTGTGCGCTTGTGTGTACATAAACACACACATACGCACACATACCAGAAAGAACATACATATATGATTTTCATATTCTTTCTTGTGTGTGTATGTGTACATAAACACACACACAAGCACACAAGAAAAAATGTGCAAGTATATTTTCTTTCTTTCTTGTGTGTGTGTATGTGTTTATGTAAACACACTGGCTCACACATACACAAACTGTCACACACACATGCACACATTCGCACACATAGAGCGAGACAGA
>NW_020868505.1:104913-107413 GCF_003789085.1 Penaeus vannamei | reverse complement strand
TTAGTCAAGAAACACTCTGCAGTTGGAAGCTTATAATAATGAAGAAAAATACAACTGTCTAATTCTCTGCATTTATACGTCCTATTTATACGTCCTATTTATATTTATACGTCCTATTTATACGTCACAGTGTTCGGAAGAAAGAACATCTCTCCTTGAAAATGTATTTGTTATATTTGTAGATAGCGCGCCATCACGCACCAAGAGTCTTCATAGCATAACTTCCAAAATTAGATCTTGACTTCCTGGCTTTATGAAGATTTCTTGTGCTTTATATTTTTTCACTTTGGTAATCTTATTTGGGAAAATTATATAAGATACGTTTCCGGCAAGAGAACTCGGGGAGATCTGGAAGATTAGAATGTCATCTTGCGTGATAGGGTGGGTACAAATATGTGGATAATCATATATATCTGTGTGTGTGGAATTCATGTTGAACAGATTGCAACAGGAACAACGAAGGGAAGGGCAAGAAAACACACGAATATGCCCATATATTCGTGTGTTTTCTTGCCCTTCCCTTCGTTGTTTCTGTTGATATCTGTGTGTGTGTGTGTGTGTGTGTGTGTGTGTGTGTGTGTGTGTGTGTGTGTGTGTGTGTGTGTGTGTGTGTGTGTGTGTGTGTGTGTGTGTGTGTGTGCATATATATACATACCCACACATATATATATATATATATATATATATATATATATATATATACATATTTGTACACCTATCTATCTATCTATCTATCTGTTTATATAGATAGCGAGAAAGAGAGAGAGAGGGGGGAGGGGGTTGCCAGACAAGGTAAAACATAGAAATAGACAGACAGAAGCAGAAACGGATGCACCATAAAAGCACAAAGAAAGACAGAGACAGAGATAGATAGAAACAGATACATACACAAACAGAGAAAGCGACCGATAGACTGAGACAGAGAGAAAGAACGAGATAGAGATAGACAGAGAAAGAGTTAGAAATAGAGAAAGACAAAGAAAGAAACAGATAAACAGAGATAGAAGCCGAGTAAAAAACAGTGGCAGACACAGATAAAGAGTGACAGAGAGGGAAGTGGAGATAGACAGAGACTGACAGAAAAAAGGGAATGATAAAGAAAGAGTGAGATAGACAGAGACGATTGTAGAGATTGACAGAGACAGAGGATAGAGACTGACAGAGACAGAGACATACTGCAGACATACAAATAAACAAAGAAAAAAAATACAAGAAGACATAAAAAGAGAAAGGGAGGGGGAGAACAACGTTAAGCCAACCAACCAACCAACCAAAAAAAAAAAAAAAAAAAAAAAAAAAAAAAAAAAAACATCCCATTCTCCTCGTCTCGACTGCCCTCTCCTTCCCTATTGCAAATGCCTCGTCCCCGGCCTTCACGAGGGCTACCCATATTCTGCAACGCCACGACGGCCCCTCGCAGCAGCATGCAGGAGTTGCTCAATTTATCCCGACTTCAAAAGTTTGTTGAGGTCACAACAGCTGGTGCAGTGTCAGCCTGGTCTCCCGGCGAGGATCATCACCAGCTGGGAGTTTGTGGCGAAATTTCATGCGCTTTTGAGGTCAAGTGAAAGTTTGTCTTAGCGGCCTTATCCTCCGAGGGAAAAGACGAGGAACGAATTACTGGAAGGGCGGACGCGAAATGAACGAAGGACGAAAGGGAATTCTGAAACGAAACTTGGTGAAAATGGGTTCTCGTTTATTGTTACTGTTGTCAGGCCAACTCTATTAATTTGTAATTAGTTTTGGAGAAAAAAATATAGTGGTACATAAAACTCTCCCCCTGCAGGAGGCGGGAACGTATAAAAAACACCATTTACATGCATAGATGCAAATATACATATATACAAAAAGAGAATGAGAGAAAGAAAAAAAAATAATGATGACAATATTATCATTATAAAAATGACAATAAAAAAAATAATAATGATGGTAATGATAATAACAGTGAGGATAGTAATGATAATAAACACTGTAACAGTGAAACTGATAATTATGATAATACCTACAACAATCATTATCATTATCATTTTACTTTTATTATAACTATCATTGTTGATGTCATTTTCATTATTATCGTCACCATTATATTCATCGACATCATCATTATTGTTTTTATAATCAGTATGATAACGATTGCTTTCTTGTCATCTATGTTCTTCAAGACAACTTTTACAGTCATTATAGAATGGAAAACAAGCGTCGGGTGTAGCAGAATAACCACAGCTGACCGGAAAAAAGTTAGGGTAAAAAGCAAATTCTATTAATACGTGTGGTATGGTAGGTATGTGTGGGTTTATATAAATTCACATTATGTTATCTTTATACGTTTGAAACACATAATACACAAGATGATAGTCACAAATATCACTAATTTCCTACGAGATTATGATATCCTTTCTTGAGTTATATATTATATTTAATCACTTCTACTCTCCATGTTTAGATTCTGCAGTCGATAATTGATGAAATTAATTACGAACATATTTTATTTGCTTATCTA
>NW_020868505.1:84913-97413 GCF_003789085.1 Penaeus vannamei | reverse complement strand
AGCCAAATACAAACAGCATATATACCGTGCATGTGTAAGAAAGAGTATGTAAGTGTAGACAGGAATTTGTGAAGGAATTCTTTTGCAAGAAGTTTATATGCTAAATTGTGGTATATACTTTTCTATCGAAAAAAAAAAAAAAAAAAAAAAAAAAATCATAATACAACTAAAGAATAGATAGACAAATAGACAAACAGATAAATAGAAAATTATATAAATTAAGAGATAAATAAATACATGAAGCCGCAGGTACGCGAGGTTTTCAATCAAACCAAACCCGACCTTCGATACTTTGTCCCTTCATCGACGATAGACAATCTAAGATGCAAGAGGGTTCAGTCCCTTATATATGCATAAGATCGACTTGATTCTCCCGGGAAGAGGGTGCAATCCTTCAAGGGTGAATATTAGGATGGAAACCCAGAATCCTATCACTTGATAACTGCGCTCGAGGGAGAAGGTGAGAGGTATGTATGTAAATATGCTTATGTGTAAACAAAGGTATGGATAGATGGTTGGACACACGCAGCATAGAGGCAAAGAGGGAAAGGGAGAGAGGGAGAAGAAAAGAGCATGGGTATATTTACATATATATGTAGATAGATTCATATATATAGATAGGTAGATCAATACACATACATATACAAGTACACACACGCACACACACACACACAACCACATAACACACATATATATATATATATATATATATATATATATATATATATATATATATATATATATATATGTGTGTGTGTGTGTGTGTTGTGTGTGTGTGTGTGTGTGTGTGTGTGTGTGTGTGTGTGTGTGTGTGTGTGTGTGTGTGTGTGTGTGTGTGTGTGTGTGTGTGTGTGTATAATTATAACATACTACAAAGCATGTTACTCACATGTCGAGATCGTTAGTTATTTCTAGAATTAAAAGATGCATTGGTTCTAATTCTAAAGATATATGGACGCCACTGAAAACTTTATATACATTTAAAAAAATGTATGTTAATGGCCTATCCATATAGCAAATTTAGTGTTGTAACAAATGGAGTAAAATGTAATGATTTTCTATGAATGGTTTGTTAGTTTAAATGTTAACAATGCAATGAAGGGAAATTAATATGTTGGGGCATACAAACTCCAAACGAGTAATAATGATGTCATTACTCCTCATAAATGCCGATTGGCTGGTAAATGCCCTGCCAGGCGTAGAATACATTACGGAAAAACTATCTACAACATCATTTCACACAGCACGGACAAGTATCTACTTCCCGCTGGGTCTCTCTCTCTCTCTCTCTCTTCTCTCTTCCTCTCCTCTCCTCTCTCCTCTCTCTCTTCTCTCTCCTCCTGCTCCTCTTCCTGCCTCTCTCTCCTTTCTCTCTCTCTCTCTCTCTCTCTCTCTCTCTTCTTCTCTCTCCTCTCTCTCTCTCCTCTCCTTTTCCTATCTCTCTCTCTCTCTGCTCCTCCCTCTCTGTCTTCTCTGCTCTTTCTCTTCTCCTCTCTCTCTCCTCTCTCTCTCTCTCTCTCTCTCTCTCTCTCTCTCTCTCTCTCCTCTCTCTCTCTCTCCTCTGCTCTCTCTCTCTTCTCTCTCTTTGCCCCTTCCCCTCTCCTTTTCTCCCACTTTATACATATATATAAATTGGTCTGTAAGCGAAAAAAAATATGTTCTGCCTGTCTTTAACGATAATAGGATACGCAATATTACCTGCTATATCACCTCTAATTAGAATGAATATCATAACGAGCAAACATCAATAGATCACCACACAAACAAACAAACAAACAAAAAAAAGTTCAAAATCCGCTTATGAATGAGCAAGCCGGCCGTCGCCAGATTTAATCGCTAGTCATTTGCACTCTGTAGACTCGTATATTTCTTGATTGTCCCCTTCTCTCTGAGGGCATTAACGACTGCCATTTTTCGCATTAACTGCTCATCGCTTCGAAGGGGAACGTAATGACCGAAATATATCGAACGAAGAGACAAGAAGGAGTGTAATTCTATTAACGGTCGAGGTAATTGGGTCTTGTTTTCGATACGTCGTTTGGCCTGTTTTTTGGCAATCGGTTGTTTGATGGTTTTGGTCGTTGAATAGTTTCGAAAAGATTGTTTTTTTGTTTTCGATATGAAATGGATTTTTTTTATGTTGTTGAATGGTTTCGAAAAGAAGATTGTTTAGTGTTTTCGACATGTTTTTTTTTTTTTTAATATTCGTTATTTGTGTCGGTTGTTTTCTTTTTCATTTATTTTCGTTTGTTTTATTATTGTCTCCTCCTTTCGGAAGTTTCACGTTCTGGTTTTTGGTTACTTCAGACACACACATACACACTTCCAACAACTCTCAGATACGCATTCAACATTTCAATAGAATTTTAATAGACCGAGCATAATTAAATGTTAGACTGAATAAGTCATTGAATAGCCTTTATATGAAATATTTACACAAGGCAAGTTTTCACATTGTATAATTTTAATATCATTTACATATGATAGCTTCTTTTATTCTAATGCTGAAATAAAAGCACAAGTAACAAATGGAAATTATGTAGGAGAAAAAGTTAATTTAACTAAACATAACGAGCATATTCCTATATGCATACACACACACACACACACACACACACACACACACACACATATATATATAGCACACACACATATATATATATATATATATATATATATATATTATATATATATTATATATATATATACATCCATACATATTCATATTCCATCCATCCATACATACATATATATATATAATTAATGTTTACTGATTCATTGCATATATATATTCCTATTCTTTGTTTCATGTGATTGATTCGTTTCAAAGTTATTATGAACGAATGGAGTGGAATTCAAAGAGCATTTATAACAAACCGCATAGAAAATATGTTCACATGATTTCCATTTAAAAAATGACAGAATTGGAAACAGAGAGAGAGAGAGAGAGAGAAAAAAAAGAAATTAAACGGAGCTGCATGATAAAAGCGATATTTTACAATCATGGAAAAATATCATTTCATTTTTGAATTTCGTTCTGTTCATGTATTTAACAAACTGATTTTCATTTGACTTGTAGTAAGGAAACTATTGAAAGGGCGATAAGGATTAAATTCTAATGATAATGTGGATGATGAAGGTCCCGGTGACGATAATGATGACAATGACCTTAATGATGATGATGACGATGACCTTAATGATGATGATGACGATGACAACGATGCAGTGAACTTAACAATGTCGAAGTAGATGATAATAATGGTAGTGAAGAGGGTGAGTGGCAGTGACGATGGCGATGGTGGCAATGGTGATGACAGTGACGATGACGATGATGGTAGTGATGACGATGATAATGATGATAGTAACGGTGACAGTGACGATGATGATGATGACAATGACGATGATATGAACGACGATCGATGATGGCGTGATAATGACGATGCTGGTGAATGTGGTGATAACGGTGACGATGATAGCGATGACGGTCACTGTGACGGTAACGATAACAACGACAATTATAACGATGACTATGATAGTGATAATAGAAAGGATACATGATAAGATACAATTCTATCTACCCTTTTCCTCCACGTATCCCGTGATCTCATGTCACTCCCAAGCTGATATTTTCTCCACGAGAACCTTACACTAGAGAATCCAATATGTATCCCTGTGTCCGTCCTCTTGCTTCTCTCTCTTCCCTCCTATTTCTCTTCCTTTTCTCCTTTCCCCTGCCTTCCGCCCCTCTCCCTCTCTCCCTTCACAACTTCTCATTCATTTTCTCTCTCCTTCCTCACATTCTTCACAGCCCCCTCTCCCTTCCTCCTCATCTCCCCTATCTCTTCCCCTCTTCTCTTCCCTCTTGGCCTCATTTCCATTCCTTTTGGGCCTTCCCTGCTTCTTCTTCTTTCCCTGTACTTCCTCCAGCATTTCCTCTCCTCGCCTGCCCTTCCTCCCTCTTCTGAACTCTCTTCCTCCCTCCTTCGACCTCCCACCGGCGCTCCTTACATTCCTCCTTCCTCACCCTCCTACTTCTTACCCTCCCTGAGCTTCTTCCCCTCCTCTCTCCCTGCCTCTTCTCCTTTCTTATCCCATCCCCCTGTTTCCCTTCCGCTTCCTCCACCTCCCCCTCACTTCCTTCCTGCTTCCCTTCCTCAAATCATTCGCGTTCTCTCGCTTTAACTTTGGCTGCCTCTATTTTCGATTTCTTCAAGAAACGGATAAGAGATAATTCTTTCTATTTTCTCTTCTTTCCTCCTCTCTTTATCGGGATATTTGATGTATTACGTTCTTCGTCGTTTGTTTTATCTTTTCCTTGTAGGTATGAATCAACATATTTGTTAATGTTTATGGGTTTTTGTGTATTTATGTGTTTATTAGTCTGTCTGTTTGAGTTTGCCATCTTCTACTCCCTTTCTGATTGTCTTCAGAATTAGGTTTAAAAACGGCTGCAATTAAATTAACATTTGATGTTGATGACGATAATGATGAAAATAGCAATAATAAAAATGCTAATAATAATAAAAATGATAATAAAATAATGATAATGATAACAACAACAATAATAATAATAATAATAACTAATAATAAATCAATAATAATAGTAATGAAAATAACAGTGACAGTAATGGTAATGATAATGATGGTAATAACAATGCCGATGATGCTAATAATAATGATGATATTAATAATTGTGATAATGATAACATTAATGATACTATGAAAATAATGATAACAGTGATAATAACAACAAAAAGGATAATAATTATATTGATAATGATAATGAAGATAAATATAATAATAGTAAGGATGGCAATAATAAAGATAATAATGTTGATAATAATGAGGATAAGGATGATGATAATAATAATAATAATGATAATAATAATAATAATAATAATAATGATAATAATAATAATAATAATAATAATAATAATAATAATAATAATAATAATAATAATAATAATAATAATAATAATAATAATAATAATAATAAAACAACTAATAATAATAACAATATAATAATGAAAATATATAAATAAAGAAAATAATATTCATCATTGTAACAATAACAATGATTTAAGCAACACCAATAATAATAAAAATAATAATCATAATACCATTAATAATAATGATAATAATAATAATCGTATTGATAATGATAAAAATTAATAATGGTAAAACAATAATAATAATAATAATATAATAATAATAATAGTAATAATAATATATAATAATAATAATAATAAAAATGACAATAATAACAGTAATTATAATAATGATAATAAAAATAACGATGATATGATATTGATGATAATGATTATAATAATGATAATAATAAGAATATAATAAGAACAATTATGTAAATGATAAAACTAATAATAAGAATAACAATAACATCAAAGATAAAGAAAAATAACAATAATGATGATAAAAAGAAAAGGATAACAATGATAGCAATAGCAATATCATTAATGAGAATAATAACTGTAATAAAATCATAATGATGATAATGATAATAAGAGTAACAGCAAGGATAATGATAATGATAACAATAATAATAATTATGATATTAATGGTAATAATAACAATGATGATGATAATAATAATAATAATAATAATAATAATAATAATAATAACAATAACAATAACAATAACAATAACAATAACAATAACAATAATAACAATAACAATAACAATAACAATAACAATAATAATAAAAATAATAATAATAATAATAATAATAATAATAATATTAACAGTAATAAAATAATGATAATAATAATAATAATAATAATATTGATAATATGATAACAGCAACGACAAAATAATAATAATGATAATAATGATAATAAAAATAACAACAACGATAACAATAATAATAATTTCAACAAAAAACAACTTAAAAAACAACAATAATAATACTAATAATGATATCAACAACGAAAATAATAATGATAACAATAATAATAGATTTAATGATATGACAATAATGATAGCAAAAGCCATGAGCTAGAAGGAAAATATTGCAACAGTCTCAATAACAATAACCAGAATCTTACGTTCCGATGCATTATTACCTTCTCATCAAGCTTTATCGAATTATAAAAGAAGCATATTTATATTTTTTTAACACGTCCCTTCTCTGGTTTTGGCAGCTCCATCTAGTGTCTGGTCTGGTCTGGTCTCGACTTCGATCGGTCCAGATAAAATGTTTCATCATTCTTCTTCTTCAGAAAAGCATATATGACTGTACTCCGAGCTCATGCTTTATTTGGCTCATTTCTGCTGAAACATTTTCATGATATTCAACATTCTCTCTCGTGCCTTCGTTATCTCTGTTTGCTCTGCCTACCTAGCTCAGTCTAACGTTCCATTTTATTGTCCTTCGGATTATAATACACTACTTTACTATTACTTGTGTTTCTTTATACACATTTCTACCGAAATTCTTCCATTGTATTCAATATTTTCCCTTGCACTTTGTCGTCGATATCGTCTCAATCTATCATCATCGGTCCACCAAATTCTTCGAGGTCGTACAGTTTCACCTTCAGCTCCATTGTTTCGCCCCGTCACGTACCTCACGTCCCACCTTCCACCATCTGTTTCAGTTAGTTCGTAGACCCTGTAGCCAGCTGCCGTATATAAGATAACGCTACAGACGATCCAAGTCCTTGAAGTTATCTAAATCCAATATTCATCTCTTGGCCCGAGTATATCCAGGATACGAACGTTATGGCTGTGATGCTACGTGTTTTGGTAAGGATTCGTTATCTGACTCGTCGTCTCTAATGTCTTATCTTTGGTTTTATCTTCCAAATTTTCTTTTATAGAGTGTTGCACCTGCTATTACCTCTATTATAAGATACCAAAACTACATTCAAGTGGATTTATCTTAAAAAAAAAAAAAACTTTTTCCTCTTGCCTCAGTATCTCCGCAACGGGGATGTCCAATTTTGGTGCCGCACTTCCCATAATTATACACCACATAACTTACCTTAATTTAACTCTCCTTCCCTTCTCTCGTATAAAAACGCCTCCGAACGTCTAACTCCAGAAGCTCCCCTGCTCTGTCGGGCTACAGAATGTCACAGAACTAGGGAAATGATCCGTGCTCCACCACCTGCTTCTCGCCATAGAAGATGTAACTCAAATCTCACCCCTATGCAACTTCTGTCATTTCTCTCTGTACATATCTCTCTGGTCCTCCACAACCTGAGATTCGTTAGTCTGACTGAACTGAATTATAAACTTCCACGTCATTAAGTCATTGTAAGTCACCATCTGTCATTCCCAGCACTGCTTCACCAGCTGTGCCGCAGTAACGATAATGCATATGCTGCTCTTCTCAGGCAGATTGAGAGTTAATGATTAATTTCTTCATTATTTCCTCGTCTACAGTCTGTACACTGTACCATGATAATGATAATGATGATAATAATAATGATGAGAATAGTAATGATAACGATAACGATAATAATGTTAGTAATAATAGTAATATTGATGATACTGACAGTGATAATGATGGTAATGATATTCATGATGATAATGAGGATAATAATAAAAGTGATAATGATAATTGTTATAACAATGAGGATAATTCGAATAATGTCAGTAATGGTTATAACAATGATGATAATAATGTTAATAATGATAAAAAGGATGATAAAGCTTATAATAGTAATGATTATAATAACAAAAATGATGTTAATGCTAATGGCCAGGAAATATAATAACAATGATCGTAATGAAAACAATAAATATGATAATAAAAACAACAATAGTAATAATGATTATAAGAATAATGGCAATATCAGGAATGGTAACAGAAACAATATCATAATAATAATAATGATAACAACAATGTTGATATTGACAATAACAATAATGATACTACAAACGATGATAATGATAATGATAATTATAATTAATGCAATTAAAATAAGTCAAATTGCAACAAATAATTATGGCAGTACAAGAGTGATGATAGTTATATGAAAAAAAAACATTTTTTATAGTACTTATGATAATGATAGTAGTAAGGGTAAACATATGATGATGATAATGGTAATACTAATAATTAAAATTATAAAAACGATAATGATGATAATCATGATAATAATGATGGGAATAATAGTGATAATAAAAATAATGGTAATAATATTAATGATAGTGATAATGATAATGATAATATTGATGATAAAAATGATAATGATGGTGATGAAAATATTAGTGATAATTGTAATAATAATAATGATTATAATAACAATGATAATAAAAGTAGTGATAATAATTGTTATAATAATAAAAAACAATGATATAGTAATGGCAATGACAATATAAAGATTATAACAGTAGTAATAATAATGTTAAAATACTAATTATAATAATAATGATAATATTAAAATAGAAATAACAATAATAATAATGAATAATGATAATGGTATTAGCAATGAAAGAAAAGGTAATGATACCAAAAATAATATCGCCAGAATTATCCATATCAAAATAAAAATATATAATGCGGATAAGGTTGATAATAATGAGAGATAAGGTAATGATAATATGGAACAACAATAATGATGACACTTTGTAAAGATAATGATAATAATGAATGACAATAAAAAGCATAATAAAAATACTAATAAACAGAAAGATATTAACAGCAATAATGATGATAATAAGACAATAATAATAATAGTGATAAAGTAATGATAATAATAACAATAAATATAATGATGATGAAAAAGCATAATAAGTGATAATAATAGTAACAGCAATGTTTACAATAGTAATGACGAGAATAATAATAATGCTGAAAAATAATGTTAATGATCATGTCAAAAGTAATGAAAAAATGACAATGACTAATGATAACAATAATAATAATAACCATTACAATAATGATAACGATCATGATAATGACAATATTAATATTAGCAATAATGTTAATGATAATAATAATAATAATGATAATGATAATAATAATGATAATAAGAATAATAATAGTATTAGTAATAATTAAGATAAAAATGATGATAATGGTGTAATGATAACGATGACAATAATATCAATGAATATGATGATTTTAATGATAATAATAATAATAATGATAACATGATGATAATGATAGTATCATGTCCAATAGTAAAAATAATAATGATAATAATGACGAGAATAATGATGATGATAATAATAATAATAATAATGATAATAATAATAATGATAATAACAACAACAACAACAACAACAAAGACAACAACAAAGACAACAACAACAACAATAATAATAATAATAATCAACAACAACAACAACAACAACAAAACAACAACAACAACAACAGTAATCAAGATGGTAAATTCTTACCATGAACTTAATTAGCTCATAACAAATGGCAACAAGTAAAAATTGCCGAATATAAAAGAAAAATAGGTCTTGATTTCACTATATTTTTTTCGTTTATCTTATTCTTTATAACTCTTACTTTTTTCTTTATTTCATGCACTCACTTTCTTCCTTATTTTATACACTCACTTTCTTCCTTATTTTATGCACTCACTTTCTTCATTATTTTATGCACACTCATTATTTTATGCACTCATTCACTTTCTTCATCCTTTCATTTCCTTTTGTTATTCTTAATTTTCATCCTCTTCTCACTCTTCCCGAATCCTTTGTGTCTAGTTCGTCTCCTCTTGCATTTTCTCTCTTTTCCCTCTTACGTCTTCAGACCCTCTTTTCCATGGTCGTTTTCTCTTACGTTATCTGCATTCAATCTCTCCTTCCCTCCCATCTTTATTCCCCCTTTCCCTCTTCACTTCCGTTATCAGCCCTCTCACCTTCTTCCCTTCCATCTTTATTCCCTCTTTCCTTCCTCCTTTTCCCTTCCCTTCCCTCCGTTTGCAGTTTGCAGCGACTGAGGTATTGTATATCCAGGTCACGTTATGACGACGCTGAAGGAAATTAGATCAGACTTCCCCTCGCCCTTGCTCCTCCCTCCCCCCTTACCGCTGGTTCCCTCCCTACCTCCTCCTTCCTTTACCTTCCCCACCTATCCTCCTTCTATCCCTTCCTCCTCCTTCACCTTCCTCACCTATCCCCCTTCCTCCTCCTTCTTCACCTACCTCCTGACTTCCTCCGCTCCCTCCGTTTCTCCCTTCCTGATTCCTTCACTCCTCCCTTGCTCTAATCCGCCCTTCCTACCCTCTCCTTCCTCCTACCTTACTTCTTCCTCTCACCCTTACTCTACCCTCCTTTCCCTCCTCCTCCTCCCCCTTCCCTTCACTTCCCCCTCTTCCCCTCCCTCCTTCCCTTCCTCCCCCTCCCTCCCTTCCACTCCCCTTCCTCTCCCCTTCCTCCCTCTTCCCTCCCCTTCCTCCTTTCCTTCCTCCCTTCCTCCCCTTCCTCTTCCCTCCCTCCTCTTCCACTCCCCTTCCTTCTTCCCCTCTCCCTCCTTCCCCCTCCTTCCCTCTCCCTTCCCTCCCCCCTTCCCTCCTTCCTTCCTCCCTCCTCCTTCCCCTCCCTCCCACCCTTCCTTCAACCTTCCTTCCTACCTTCCCTCCCCTCCCCTTCCTTCAGAGGATGGTCCACCCGTGGTACGAATTATTTCTTCCCGAGGCAATTAACCAAGTCCGAGTGTTCGAGGTATTGTAGCGAGACAGATGAGGAGGGCGAGGAATTCTTGCCATTGGGGGGGGGGGGGGAGGAGGGAGGGGAGGGAGGAGGGGGAAGGAGGGGGAAGGTGGGGAGAGGGGGGGGAAGGGAGGGGAAGGAGGGAGGGGAGGGGGAAGGAGGGAGGAGGGGAGAGGAGGGGGAGGAGGGAGGGAGGGAGGGGAAGGGGGGGAGGGGGGGAGGGGGGAGAGGGGGGGGGTGAGGGGAAGGAGGAGAGAGGGAGGGAGGGGAGAGGGGAAGGAGGGGAGAGGGAGGGGGAGGGGAGAGGGAGGGGGAGGGGAGGAGGGGAGAGGGAGGGGGAATTGGAAGGATAATGATAATGATAATAGTATTGTCAATTGAATGTAATAATAATAAAAGTTACATTATTAACAATGATGGTAATAGTAGGTATATAGCAGATATAAGAGTAAAAGGGATAATGATACTGATAATAACAATAATTATATAAAAATGGTAATAAGAAACGTAATAATGATATTAATGATTATAATAAAATTATAATAAGAACGATAATAATGAGGATAATAATAAAACTGATATGTTAAGGAAAATGATAACAAAAATAATTATAGCAATATTAATGATGATCAAAATAGTATTAATAATATACTACTACTACTGCATATAATAATGAAAATAATGATCATGATAAGGACGATAATGATAATATAGTGATAATACTAACAGTGACAGGTCTTCACTATAATCACAATAAACTAAAACAGAACCTGTGGGTAAGGACGATAATGATAATGTGATAATACTAACAGTGACAGGCTTTCACTATTAATCACAATAAACTAACGGAAAAGATAGAACCTGTGGATAAGAACGATAATGATAATACAGTGATAGTACTAACAGTGACAGTCTTTACTATAATCACAATAAACTAAGGCAAAAGACAAAACTATAATGACGTGATGCCATGATAGGTGGATAAGAACGATACAGTGATAGTACTAACAGTGACAGGTGTGACAAAAGACAAACCCCTCAAATCACAATAAAGTGATAGTACTAACAGTGACAGGTCCTCACTATATTCACTATAATCTAAGGCAAAAGACAGAACCTGTGGGTGGTTTTCCCAACATGTACACATCGGTCGAATGGCAACACTCCTATTTTTAAGGATAATGCTATGTTTCATTTCCTTTTTGTTTGTCCCCCCCCCCCCAGCTCCCAAACCCTTAATTAAGAAGGAATCAATCAGTTTCGAAACATACAGCTTTAAGGCAGCCGAAGCTTTTCACAAATATAACAATGTGTTTTGCTTCACTATGTAAAAGCAATGTGCGTGAGATTTTTCCGGGGCTGTGTGTCATATAAATATATTTTTTTGTGTGTGAAGGGTTTTGCATATATGATGTATTTGGGGAAACTTTGCAGTGCGTTTGTCGTTTATCCGTTTTATATTATGCATTTCTTTATTGATTATTCTACGTGGCCTCTTCACAGTTCTGCAAATCATACTCAGATTCTCACGCTAATCTTTTACTCCGGAAATATGTGCCAGTAACAGTAATCTTTTATCCTTAAAACAACTTGAACATTTTTCACATCCTGTCCATCATACTCTCGGTCACTCGACATTGAGTCACTATACCCAAACCCGACACTTGACATTGCAATAATTTTATTGAATTTCATGCAGGAAAAACAAACTAGAAAGAGTATGATCGCTTATACAACATGAAACACCAATAGCGTAAAATTCTGGTAATCGAAGAGTGCAGCTTAAAGAAAATGCGAGAAATTATCAGAAAAAAACATTTGGAATAAAAAGAAAGAAAAGAAAGAAAAGAAAAGGAAGAAAAGAA
>NW_020868505.1:72413-79913 GCF_003789085.1 Penaeus vannamei | reverse complement strand
AAACGAAAAGGTATGACTTCATTCATGGGTACATTGTAAAGTGTATATAATGCATGTGTGTTGGGGGGGGGGTATGTTTATGTGTGTGTTTGTGTGTGTGTGTTTGTGTGTTTATATTGTGTGTGTGTTGTTTATGATTGTTTTATGTTTTTTTGTGTGTATGTTTGTGTGTGTGTGTGTTATGTTTGTGTGTTTATGTGTGTGTGTGTATGTGTGTGTGTGTTGTGTGTGTGTGTGTGTGTGTGTGTATGTATTGTGTGTGTGTGTGTTGTGTGTGTGTGTGTGTGCGCGCGTGTGTGTGTGTGTGTACGCGCGAGTTTGTATTCATATACGTGCGTGCTTCTTAAAATTTGTTATTGCTTTCCTGCGTTTATGCTTTCATATGTTTTGTGTGCATGATCGCCATCTAGAGGAAAAGTCAATACAGAATTCCCTCAAGAAACATTTCCTATCGACAAAACATTACTTTGTGCACGAAATGTAAACAAATACAACTGTCGATAATTTGTGGAAGCCGATACAAACCATTTTGAAATACGCTCGGTTTTCCTTTTAAAGGTCTAAATGTGCTTGCAAAGTGGCTATGTTTAATGCATGGGATATTGGCTTCTCTCTTGTGGAAAACTGTAAAGCAAGAGAGGAAGTGAGAGGAAGGAAGAGACGAATAAACACTCACAGAAAGAGAGGGAGAAAGAAAGAGAGAGAGAGAGAGAGAGAGACAGAAAGAAAGAGTGAGAGAGAGAGAGAGGGAGAGGGAGAGAGAAAGAGAGAAAGTGAGAGAGAGAGAGAGAGAAGAGAGAGAGAGAAGAGTGAGAGAGAGAGAGAGAGAGAGAGAGAGAGTGAGAGAGGAGAGAGAGAGAGAGAGAAGAGAGAGAGAGAGAGAGAGAGAGAGAGAGAGAGAGAGAGAGAGAGAGAGAGAGAGAGAGAGAGAGAGAGAGAGAGAGAGAGAGAGAGACAGAGATGATTATAATAACAGTAATGATCATGATGGTGGTTGAGATAATGATAATGATAAGATGAGTTAATGATAATAATAACAATAATAATGATAATAATGTTAACAATTATAAAAATAAAACAATGATAATAATGATGATATATAATAACAAATAATAATTAAAATAATAAGATAATAATACGATAATAATGATAATGATAATGATGATGATAATAGTAATGATGATGATGATGATGATATATTAATAGTAATAATAAAATAATAATAATAATAATAATAATAATAATAATAATAATAATAATAATAATAATAACAATAATGATAATAACTATCTTTGTAATAATAATAATAATAATAATAAAAATAATAATAATAATAATAATAATAATAATAATAATAATAATAATAATAATAATAATAATAATACAATAATAATAACAATCGTTGAAATAATAATAATAACAATAACAACAACAAAATAATAATGGTAATTATAATGATAACAATGATAATAATAATGATAATAATGATAATAATAATAATAAAAAATAATAGTAATAATAACAATTATGACAGTAATAATAATGATGATAATAAAACAATAATGGTAATAATAATGACAATGATAATAATGATTATGATAATGATGATGATAACAACAACAACAACAACAACAACAATAATAATGAAATTAGTAACTGAAATAAAATATAGAGTTATCCTGGATTTATTATCATAATTAGATTTTTTTTAATCTTGTCATCTGCTTCAAAGCCTTTTATTTCCTTTATCTTAAATTCCTTATCTTTTCTATCATTTTGAAATTTTACTTTCCCTATTCTCTACTTTTATTGTTTCTCTTTTTCATCCTTCATTTTGTTTCTTAGTCACTAATTTTATTGTTTCTCTTCTTTATTCTTCATTTTGTTTCTATGTTTTTTTTTATCCTTCATTTATCTTATCTTTCTCTGGGTCTTTGTTTCTCTTTTTTCATCCTTCATTTTGTTTCTATTTTTTTCTTTTTATCCTTCATCTATCTTATCTTCTCTCTGGTTCTTTGTTTCGTACCTTGTCTTTCGTTTACGTTCATCAGATGTTTCTACCTCCCTTAATTCTTTTTTTTTCTCCGTCTCCTTCCTTTTCACAAGTGCGTCACCGTTCTTCTCAAGTTTCCATTCTCCTGCATTTATTGCTTTTTCTCTCCATCTCCTTCTTTAGAATTTCGCCAACGTTCTTCAAAATTTTCCATCTCCCTTTGTTTTTGTTTTTTTCTCTTCACCTCATTCCTTCTCATACGACTTAAATTCTTCAGAATGTCCCACTTCCCCCATTTCTTGTCTTCTCTCTCCATCTCCTTCCTTCTCAGAATTTCTTCAACATTCTTCTGCAATTTCCATCTCCCTCATTTTTTTCTTCTCTCTCTCCACCTCATTCCTTCTCACCAAACTAATATAGAATTTCGGTTTCCTCATTTTTCTCTCTTTTTCTTTTTCATTCTCTATCCTTCCTTCTCACGTGTTCATCATCGTTCACTAGAACTTCCCACTTCCCTCATTTACTGCTTTCTCTCTCCATTCCTCCTCTCATCGCTTTCCGTCAACGTTTTCAAGAATTTTCCACTTCATTTAATATTTTTTTCATTACATTTCTTTCATTCTCAGAAGTTCTTCAATGTTCTTCATAATTTCCCACTTTCCTCATTTCATATTTTCCTCTCTATCTCCTTCCTTCTCACAAGGACAACATTCTCTAGAATTTCAACTTCCCTCATTACTTTTTTTTTTTCTCTCTCCACCTCATTCCGTCAACGTTTTCCAGAATTTCCCTCCTCCCTCATTCCTCATTTACTTTTTATTTTTCTCTCCACCTCATTCCATCTCACATTGCCTCCCGTCAATGCTCTCCAGAACTTCCCACCTCCCTCATTCACTTTTTCCCTCTCTACCTCATTCCGTCAACGTTCTCCCGAATTTCCCCCTCCTCATTTATTTTTTTCTCTCTCCACCTCATTCCGTCAACGTTTTCCAGAATTTCCCACTTCCCTCTTTTACTTTTTATTTTTTCTCTCCACCTCATTCCATCTCGCATTGCCTCCGTCAACGTTCTCCCGAATTTCCCACCTCCCTCATTTTATTTTTATTTTATCTCTACCTCATACCGTCAACGTTTTCCAGAATTTTCCCCCTCTCTCATTTACTTTTTATTTTCTGCCTCCACCTCATCCCATCTCGCATTGCCTCCCGTCGACGTTCTCCAGAATTTCCCACCTCCCTCTTTTCCTTTTATTTTTCCCTCTCTACCTCATTCCATCTCACATTCCCCCCCTTCCTCTTTTCCTTTTATTTTTTCTCTCTCCACCTCATTCCATCTCACATTTCCCCCCTTCCTCTTTTCCTTTTATTTTTTCTCTCCACCTCATTCCATCAACGTTTTCCAGAATTCCCCCCTTCCCACATTCCCTCATTTACTTTTTATTTTTTCTCTCCACCTTATTCCATCTCGCACTGCCTTCCGTCACCCACCACCGGGCGTCAAGACGAGAAAGGAGAAGAGATAAGAGACCCGTCGTCAGTCCTATAATGAGATCCAGCGTCTTGGAATCTTGCTCAAGGATATTATCGTGGTAAGCAGGATATTACTCGGGGTCATAAAGGGAGGCGCAGAACCAAGCATGCGAGGAAAGTGGGGTAAGGGAGGGAGGGAGGAAGGGTAAGGGAGGGAGGGAGGGAAGGAGGGAGGGAGGAAGGGAGGAAGGGAGGGAGGGAGGGAAGAAGGGGTGGGAGGGAGGAAGGAGGGAAGGGAGGGTGGGAGGGAGGGTGGGAGGAAGGGAGAGGGAGGAAGGGAGGAGGAAGGAGGAGGAGGGAGGGAGGAGAAGGAAAGGAGGGAGGGAGGGAAGGAAGGGTGCGGGATGTATCATAGGCAATGCTCGCTCTTACTGGGTGCATGGTGCTGATATGTTTGCATATTTGTTTATTTGATTATGTGTTGTCTTTTCGTTAAATTTAATAAAGTTTGTCAATTTCCTTGTCTTGTTTGTTATTTCTCTTCCCTGCCCTTTTTTTTTTTTTTTTTTAGTCATCTGTCCATCAATCTAAGTCTTCTTCTTCTCTTCGCTCTTTCCTCTCTTTCTCTCTAATTTCTCTCTAATTCGCTCAACTCCCTCCCCCCTCCAACTCTGTCTGTCTGTCTGTCTGTCTCTTCCTGCTTTCACTTTCCTAGAACATGTACATTAAAAAAAAAAATATTAAATAAAAATCACTTTTAAGAGAAGTAGCTAAAAAGACTTAGTTGTGTTCAATTACCAGTTCTGAGAACAACCTTTTCATTACCTGCTCATCCAGGCGATATATAATAATCACTGGAACACCTTTTTTTCTCTCAACGTTACGTTTCCTTGAGAAAATTTCTTAGTGTCAAAAAAGAAAAAAAGAAAAAAAAAAGAAAAAAAAAGAAGGAAGTAAAAGTTTTCAATTTTTCTTCCTCTTCTTCCAAGTGGCAATATCCCAGAATACCTTCCTTCTTCGGAACCCACTTCGAACGTTGCCAGAGAAGCTGGGGTGTCTGATAACACAGCGGGGAACCTCGTTGTACACAAGGACATTGATATACGTATATTATAGTCCAAGGTTGTACTACGCAGATATTTATGAGAGCGGGGGGACACCCTCTTATGAATACTAAGTGTCTGTTACCTCCCACCTCTCTCTTCGTGCATGCGTTTCTTCGGGAGTCTCTTTCTTGCTCTTTGCTGGACCTCGTCTCTCGTTCCTTCCTTGTTTTTGCTTCTTCTCTTTTCATATCTATGTTTATTTATTCGTTCTGAACGTTCTTCAGAATTTCCCACTTCCCTCATTTACTTTTATTTATTCATGACTACTATTACCTTCCATATTATCAAAGATATCATATCATCACATCTATTAACTTGGTGGTCAGGTTTAAGCTATCAGCCAGAAGCATTCATTCGTTAGCAAAGACTGCTGAGTATATCTGTCGATTTCATTTGCGATATCAGTAAAACAGAAGTTGATATGTAAGTGTTTTATTTATTAACCGGATGTGAATTTGTGACTATTTGACCTTACAGCCGTCAGAGGGTGTTGCAGTGCTGCAGAGGGATGGTTTTCTGTTATGAAAGATCCCGGGGAAAAGACACATTTTGGTTTACTCCCTCTTAGCCAATCATAGGTTTAGTATATACATATATATTTTTTTCTGGGCTGCCTCGCATGCAGATAAATGTATTTCTTTTCTCCTTCCCTTCTTATATATACATGTCAGTGGATTATAAATGCTAAATAAATGTATGGTGCTAGTCTTTGGCCTGTTCATAAAGATTTTTTTATACTGTTTTTTTTTTTTGTACTGTTCCTGCAAATTTCAAGTAGAGGAGACACTCAACTTTAAATCCCTACATGTATTTTTGTAGCCTGGATTTGAATTAATTAAATCACTCGGGTAGATTATACCCTACATTATACAGCTCGCAACGCCTGTTTGTGTGTGGGATGTTTCCAATCCAAAGCTTAAAAGAATAGAAACTGAATCATATTGTATAATGTTGCTGTGTAATCACGAAAGCTTCATCTGTAACATGATCCCGCTCTATTCCGATTGGATACGCGTGTGCACTGGTATTGCAATCAACGAAAATGACATTGCATCTCCTCGTGTTTCTGATATCTTTAGCATCCTCGTCACTTGAATAAAGAAACGGTATTCGCTTGCCATTCCCCTCTCGCCATTAAAAGGGAGAAGTGTTAAAGTCCTTTTTGGTTAAGTGACACCACAGTTCCATGATAGTTCTTATGTATTATTCGTGGTATAACGGTTGATGTGAACTGCAGTGGGTGTCTTAAGAACTATTAAGGAACGGGAGATAACATTTTCATAGCATCTATTGCAATTCCTGTTAGTACTATTATCTTCGTCAGTAGTGGTTGTGTAGGGACTTGTTTTTACTTAAGTCACCCGTAAAAGATAGTAGCGCCCCCTAGACTTGCGTGCCGTCCCTCGCAAGGAGCACGAACAAAGGGAGACCACGTGTTTTTATCCTTGTTTTAGCGTCATCTTTGCCGTTTTATTTAAGTATCTTCTACGTTTTTTAATGAATGTTTTAAGTCGTTCTTTATTATCTTATGCATGGTTTTATATTATGTATTGACTTTTGTTTTGATTTTTTTTTTTTTTTTTTTTTTTTTTTATAATTGTGATTATATTGGTCTCTTAATCTTCGCATATTTTACTGTATGCTTTTATTTGATTAATTTGTTTTGACTTTAAACGGTCCATTTAAATAGAGCAATATTATTTTAATAATTTATTTTTAACATCAACATGAACCATTGGTTAAGCAATCGTCTTCGGCAATTGCTCTTGTTTACATCCGTCGTATCGCCATTAAAACAATGTCAGATACTCTTAGTACCTTAGCCGCTGAATTAAAGTGAAAGACCGACCTTTTCCTCCATTGTTATGAAGAAGTAGTGGGGTGGTTTGGGCTATAAGGCAAAAGGACGGATATCCTATAAAGAAAAGTGCTTTCTCTAGTTATTTTAATTATTAAACTGGTTCGTTTTTAGAATTTGTTTGTTTTTTACCATTTTATATTGTTTTAGTGTCGTTCTTTTGGATGTGATTCGTTCATTCGTTTCATGTTCAGTTTGTATTTCTTTTGACTTGTAGTATTTGTGGTGTTTTATGTTCAGGTTTAATTAATAAATGTAAAAGATTTATTTTGTTTTTGTTGCAAAGACTCTGCCAGCCATATGTCAGTCAGTTATAATTCATACTAATGAAAATGAAGAAAATGAAACAACGTTTTTTTTGTAAAACACAACATTATCACCAGAATACTTGTTATGAATATGGTCAATGTCATCATTATCATTTGTTACCGTGTCGTCATCGTCATCGTCATCTTTATCTTCGTCATCATCATTTTTATTGTCATCGTTATTATCATCGTAATCAATATCATCATTATCATATATTTCTTATCGATCATGCCATTATCAATACTATTATTGTTTTTGCTATTATTATTAGTAGTATTTTTATTATTATCATTGCTATTATTATCATTATCATTACCAACATTTTGTATCATTATTACTCTGATTGTCACCAAACTAATATTTCCAACTTCTTCTCTGGTTTTAGTATTTTTCCTCGCGCTCTTAATACCTTTATCCTTAAAGTCTGAATTCTTCATTTTAATATATATATATATATATATATATATATATATAATATATATATATATATATATATATATATATATATATATATATATATATATATATATATATATATATATATATATATATATATATATATATATATATATATATATATATATATATATATATATATATATAGTTGAGAGTCAGGGAAATGTTACACTTTAGAGGTTAATTTCCTTCTAGTTTCACATCATTGATGATTCCCCTATTCCACAATAAAGCATATATGAATAACTGACTAAATTAAAGAAAAAGTTGTGAAACATAATTGGGAAAAAGTATGTTCTCTTATCTACA
>NW_020868505.1:67413-69913 GCF_003789085.1 Penaeus vannamei | reverse complement strand
AAGCTTTCTATGAAACTTATTCGAACAAAACCATCTGGCACAAAGTCAAAACCATTAGAAAATATAGAACTATTTCTCTTTCTGCGTTTCCTTATACCTGCTATACCTGTGTGTGTGTGTGTGTGTGTGTGTGTGTGTGTGTGTGTGTGTGTGTGTGTGTGTGTGTGTGTGTGTGTGTGTGTGTGTGTGTGTGTGTGTGTGTGTGTGTGTGCGTGTGTGCGTGTGTTTATATTTTTCTGGTATATACCTTCGCTTAGAGGAATATATATGAGCATGATCGTATGACTGGACGGCTGAAAATTATTTGATTATATCTACAATTACACGTCAATAATAGCTTTCTGGCAATTAGTTACCTGATACATAAAAGTGAGAGGAAAGTGAGAGAGAAACGGGGAGAATTATAAAAAAAGAGGGGTGTAAGATGGAGTAAAAAGGAGAGGGGGGGGGAGGAAGAGAGAGGGGGTGGGAGAGAGAGAGCGAGAGAGAAAGAAAGAGGGAGAGACAGCAAGGAAGAAATAGAGAAAGAAGAGAGAGAGAGAAAGAGAGAGAGAGAGAGAGAGAGAGAGAGAGAGAGAGAGAGAGAGAGAGAGAGAGAGAGAGAGAGAGAGAGAGAGAGAGAGAGAGAGAGAGAGAAGAGGAGGGGAAAGAGCGAGAGAGAGGAACGGGAGGGAAAGAGCGAGAGAAAAACAGAGTTGGGGGGAGAAAGAGGAGAGAGAGAGAGATAGACAGAGAATTATTATAATTCACCTTAGTCGCTGATGAGAGTTGATTTCTACAATAATACTTTAATTGATTCTCTTAATATGTATATTGGACACAGAAGTCAAGAGAAATTATATTTACCTTTACCTATAGAATACATAAATATTATCATTTTTTTTAACGTTTGTGTTGTTGTACTGTATCTGATTACCAGAAATATGTTGTAAGCGTATGTCGGCGTCCATGTGCACGAGAGTATGTCCGTAATTTTGAGAATCCGAACACGTAATGTAACGTATTCGTGTCTAGGACCACATGTGCACATCTAAATATATAAAGTAAGATCCAAGCTAAGATGTCTATTTTTGCCTGAAAATTATGAATAATATCACGTGTGCGTGTATGTGCCCAATCGTGTGCTCGCGGCCATGTACGCGTGTGTGAAAAGACCCAAGTAAAGTCTCGGGCAAAGAAGTAAATTCCTCCTTCTGCATCACGACTTTCTATATTTACATTCTCAGCCTCATATCTCTCCTTGACCTCGCCTTGAGCCTCTTAGCTCCCTCACTCGGGGAAGTCTCTCAAGCTCCTGTCATTAACGAAAATTCAAGTCTCTGCCCCCCTTTTTTTTTTTTTTTTTTTTTTTTTTTTGAAGGGGGGAGGGTGGGTTGATGGGGATTCGTCAAGTGTTTGAGTGAGCTACTTGTTCCTATTTAACTTTTTTCTTATTTATTCATTTACTTATTGATCTACTGTATGCGATTTACTTATCTATCTAATTATTAAAGGTGAGCGGTCATTCAGGTAGGAAATTATCCTTATTTTCAAAAAAAAAAAAAAAAAAAAAAATCCATCATATCTCCCTCTAATACTTTCCGTAATATTATTATAAGTTGTCAGTGTAGGTAAATTTCACCTGTTTATTATTTTCTTAAACCTTTTTCCTACTTTCTACCTCTCTTTCCCTCAGCTCTTTTAATTCCACGTCACATCTCAATTTGGCTAATTCACTTCCTTCTTCGTTTACGTAAAGAAGTTAGGAAAAATTATGAAATATAAAATAACTGTCTAAAATAAATTCAAAGTTGCTTAATTAGTGAACATTAAAGCTAGGCCCTAAATTTACTAAAAGTTTTAATTGGATGATAGGAGTAGGGTATTAATCTTGGCCTCAGTGTAACAGCTACTTAATTCTATGCTATCTTGTTTTTTGAGATACATACAGTCTATCACATCATAGACGGTGTATATACTGAAAGCAAAGGCGCCTCTATCCTCAAATGACGTAACTTAAACAACAACAATAACAATAATTACAAGAAGAATAGGATTAATGATGATAGTAATGATGATGATAAAGTTAACAATGATGATAATAACGATAATGATAATAGTGATAATAATAATATTGAAAATGATAATGGTAATAAACATGACAATAGCAGTAATAATGATGATGATAATAATGATAACAACAATGATAATGATAATACTAGAATAATGATAATAATAACAATGATAATCACGATAATCATGATCATGATAATAGTAGTAATAATAATGATAATATCAATGATAATGAAAATGATAAGAATAATAATAACAATGAGGATAAAGATTACAGCAATAAGATGACGATAATGATAACAGCAATAAGATGACGATAATGATAACAAAAATAATAGTAGTAATATCAATAATAAAAAATAATAACAATAATAATGATGATAAAAACAAAATAGATAATGTTAAATGCATTCATGATAATGATGACAATACTAACAATAGCAATAAT
>NW_020868505.1:44913-47413 GCF_003789085.1 Penaeus vannamei | reverse complement strand
TCCTTCTCCTCCTCCTCCCCTCCTGATACTGCTTCCTTCTCCACCTCGGTCTCCGTCTCCTCCTGAAGTCGTTTGCCTGCTGCGGATCCTCCTCCTCCATCTTCTTCCCCCTTCATCACATTTTATTATTCATTGCAGCTCATGAAGGCTCCACTCCTCCTTATGCTGCACCGGATCTCCCTCTTCCTCCTCCTTATGCTGCAGCGGATCTCCTTCTTCCTCCTCCTCCTCCTCCTCCTCTACTTTCTTCTTTTATGTCTTATTCCCTTTGCTTCTTCGTCCTTTCAGATATGTTGATCTCATTTTCCGGGAAGAAGGAAGGAAGGAAGAAGCGAGGAGTATTAACATAAAGCGAAATAAAGCAAGGTTATTGCTTAATGGATGAAGTGTATGTTTTGTTTCTTCGTCATTTTCTTTTTTTCTCTCTTTGCCCTTTCGTTTGCTTTCTGTGGTTGATTTGTAAATTTTTGTTCTCTCTCTCTCTCTCTCTCTTCTCTCTCTCTCTCTCTCTCTCTCTCTCTCTCTCTCTCTCTCTCTCTCTCTCTCTCTCCTTCTCTCCTCTCTCTCTCTCTCTCTCTCTCTCTCCTCTCTCTCTCTCTCTCTCTCTCTCTCTCTCTCTCTCTCTCTCTCTCTCTCTCTCTCTCTCTCTCTCTCTCTCTCTCTCTCTCTCTCTCTCTCTCTCTTCTCTTCTTCTTTCTCTTTTCCCCTCCCTATCTCCTCCTTTCTCTCTCATTTTCATTTTTCTCAGAAGGAAAATGAACACAAGAAAACAAAAGAGAGAAAAAATCACAAGCGATATATAAGATAAAAGGTTGAGAGAAGGAAGAAGGGAGAAAGAGAGAAGGATATGGGTTAAGAGAAGAGGCAAGAGAGGAGGGGATAAAAGAGCGAGATTGGTGGGGAGTGAGACAAGAGGAGAAGTAAGAAAGTGGGGAAGGAAAAGAATGAGGCTGGGGAGAGAAATAGGGACAAGCTACATAGTAGGAGGTGGGGGGGGGTGTTGGGGGAGGGGGGAGGGAATGCATGAGGAGAGGTACTGCGCAGGGGGAAGGGGGGGAGAGTGGAGAGTGAGGGGAGGAGGCAGAGGGAGAAGTGGGGGGTGGGGGGGGGAAGGGTTGCTAGTTATTAGCCTCGAGCTATTTGATCCCTTCCTTTGTAACTTCCGAGTTTTTTGTGCCTTTTTTATCACCTCTTATTTTTTTTCCTCTTGTGGTGGTCATTGACGACTGTCCGGGAAGAGGAGGAGGAGGAGGAGGGGGAGAGAGGAGGGAGGAGGGGAGGAGGAGGATGGGAAGGGCGGAGGAGGAGGGGGAGGAGGGTGATGGGGAGGGTGAGGAAGAGGGGAGGAGGATGGGAAGAAGAGGGGGAGGGGAAAGGAGGGAGGAGAGGAGGAGGAGAGGAGGAGGAGGAGGAGGAGGAGGAAGGAGGAGGAGTAGGAGGAGGGGAGAGAGGGAGGAGGAGAGGAGGAGGAGGAGGGAAGGAGGAGAGGAGGAGGAGGAGGAGAGGAGGAGGAGAGGAGAAGAAGGAGAGGAGGGAGGAGGGGAGGAGGAGGAGGAGGAGGAGGAAGGAGAGAGAGGGAGGAGGAGAAGGAGGAGGAGGAGGAGAGGAGGAGGAAGAGAAGAAGAAGAAGAAGAAGAAGAAGAAAGAAGAAGAAGAAAGAAAGAAGAAGAAAGAGAAAGAAGAAGGAGAAGGAGGTGAGAAGGGAGGAGGGGTGGGGGGGTGATGGATAGGAGGGACTCATCCCGACCTTTGCTGTCTGTCTTGGTCGGGAGTTCGATAGGGGTTGTAGCGCCATTCTTTTATCTATAGAGTCTTTATTAGATAATAAAGTCTACGCCCTTCGTCCACTCTATTTCCTCAACAACCATAATACACACACACACACACGTACACACATATACACTATAACATACACACGCACGCACATACATACATACACATACACATACCACGCACGCACAAACATAATACACACACACACGGGTGCACACGCACGCACACACATATACAACTAATCACACGCACGCACAACACATATACACATCACACACGCACAGCACTATACACATACAACGCACGCACATTACACATACACACACGCAGCACACACATATACACATACACCACACGCACGCACACACATATACAGCATACACACACGCACGCACACACAATATAACATCACACACACGCACGCACACACATACACTACACACCACCGCACACACATATACACATACACACACACGCCACACATATATACATACACGCATATATACACACACACACACGCACGCACATATACACATACACACACGCACGCACGCACGCACATATACACATGCATATACACATACAACGAAGAAAGAAGAGGGAGATAGATAGATAGATAGATGGATAGACAGATAGATAGATAGATAGAGAGATAGATAGATAGATAGAGAGAGAAAAAAAAAAAGTTACAGAGAGAGAGAGAGAGAGAGAGAGAGAAAGTTACAGA
>NW_020868505.1:29913-42413 GCF_003789085.1 Penaeus vannamei | reverse complement strand
TGACGGAATTTCGCGGAAGTGGGGCGTCCGTCGAGGGATTGAGCTTTTAATTTCGGATGTTTCTGCTCGGCTTCCTTCGTAAGGCGAGTGGAGGAAAATGGGAGTTGGGGAATGCCAGAGGGAAACGTCCTGCCGAAACAGTAATGGGACATAAAAATGGATAACGACTCATAAACATGTTGGGTTAACCTGAGCTTTATATAAAATGTCTAGTTGTAAAAAATTGTTTGCGGATGTTTGTGTGGCACACACACGCACAAACACACACATCCACACACACAAACACACACGACACACACACACACAGCACCAACAACACAAAACACACACAAACATACCACATATACACAAATAATCAGTTAGTAGATGAGTATAAGAGTATAATTAATAATATAAGATATTATAAAGTTAAATAGAAATAGTAGTATAAAATAATATACAAAAGATAGAGATAATTATATACAATATATATATATATATATATATATATAAATTAGATGATATATATAGTAATATATATAAGATAGGTAGATTATAAATTATATATATATATATATGTTATATAGAATTTAAATTTATAGTATAATAAATATATATTATCAATTTATATATTATAGAAGATATATATATACACACCACATATAATATATATAATAATAATACTAATATATACTAGTCTGAGGTGAAGAGTATATATAACTATATAGATATATATAAATGTGATATAATAGATATATAGTGATTATAATATATATAAATAAATATTATATACACACCACACACCTGTGATAGATATAAGTATATAATAGTAAGTAATAATATATTTATTTATATATATCTAGTTAATAGATAGGTTAATATATATATAGTAATATAGTATAATATATTGTCATGGAGTATTATATATATATAGTAATATATATATATATATATATAATATATAGCAATATATATAGTGCAGTATATTATTATATATATATTAACTGTATGATAGTAATATATATGAAATATAAGAGGATAATCATATATATGTGATTGCGATAGTATGAATATAGTATATATATATATGATAATATATATATATTTATGATAGTATATATATAGATTTTTTATAATTATTATAACATATATATATTATAATAGCTATATATATGAATATATATAGGTAAATATATATAGATATCATATATATTATATATATACACACACCACACACACACAACACGACACACACACACATCACACACGACGACACACACACACGACCACAACACAGCACGACGAGCACACACAGAATATACATAAATAGGTAATATAATATTATAAATTATTGTATATATAATACATATATATATTATATATAATATATATATATATATATACTATTATGTACCATGTGTGTGTTATTGGACAAATGCATGTGCTCGTTTATGATATAGTTGAATTGACCAGAGAATAGAATAAAAGAAAGATATGGTTCCAATTTCCCTTTCCGTAAAATTCCAGTATGAGGATCATAGACCGTTGCAATGCTGCTTGAATCCAGCATTGAAGGTTTATTGGATAGTTTTTCGAATTTATTTATTTATTCACCAGAAGGATGACAGAAATTTTGAAAAGAGTTGAGGAGCGAAGGGGAAGGTAGAGGGGGAAAGAAAAGAAAAAAAGAGAGAGAGGAGGGGGCAAGTAGAGGAGAGAGCTAGATAGAAGAAGATAGAATAGATAGAATAGATAAATATAATAAGAGTGAGGAAGAGACGCGAGTAGGGACATGAGAAAAAAAAGAAAAAAATCAATATATAATATACATATATAATTTATAGTATATAATATATATATATATATAGATATATATGAAATATACTATAAGTATAATACACACACAGACGAGAGAGAGGCAACCTACACACAGAAAGAGAAATAAAGAATACGAATAAGAAAAAGAGAAAGACCGAAAAAGAAGAAATCCAAAAAAAAAAAAAAAAAAAAAAAAAAAAAACTAAATAAAAGAAACAAAGAACAAGAAAAAAAAGAAAGAGGAAGGAAAAGGGAGAGGAATATTGATGGGGGAAAATCTTCCTGCAAGATCCATCTGCACACGGTTCAAGGATGAACATCAATTCTCTTCGGAAGACCACTGGGCGCTCGTCCCAACGTTATGGTTAAGCCCCTAAATGAACCCCTCAAGTGCTCGTGCCTCACCGCTGCCCTTCCCAAGGGCTTTAGACATAAATGTTTTTTTATGCGAAACACACACCACCCCTTCGCTGAAGAAACAACATTTACAAACCAATTTATAGCTACCGTAAAAAACCAGTTCCTTGAACCTTAACTAGTCTGTCTATGTGGCGGCAGATATTACCTAAAGAACAAATCGAGTTCCAGTGTGCTTGTTATATTTAAAAACATACCATAACAGACGTAATTTTATATACAAGCATATATAAATATATATATATATATAAAATATATAAATATATATATATATAATTATAGTAATTAATATATATAATATATTATATATATAATATATAATAAGTGATATCGTATAGTGATCAGCTTATATATATATACCAATTATAATATGAGTATAGTAATATCCAATATATATTATATATATATATATATATAATAGTATAATATAATATATAAGATATATAGAATATATATATATATACATTAATATATATATATATTAATATAATATATATATAATATTATATAAAATATATGATGTGAAGAGGAAGAGAAAGTCTAGTCGACCAGAGTGTGCGACTGTATATATATAATATGGAATGATGTAACTGAATATATAATTATATTTATATATATAATAGTATATTAAAGAAATATAGTAATATCTATATATAGATATAAGAGAGGATATGAAAGAGAAAAGAACAGAAAGCCGAGAGGGAAGAAGCGTTTGTAAGAGAAAGAGAGAACGAGAGAAGACGAAGAGAGAGAGTAGAAGAGAAGATGAGGAGAAGGAGAGGAATAATGAGAGATCCGGAAAGAGAGACGAAGAGAGAGAGGGAAGAGAAGGAACGAGAGAGAAACGACCCTAACATATCATGTGAATCACTTCACTCATTATAAACAAGACTTCCTACTAGAAATTGGAGCAAACCTGTTTATAACCTATGTAATTGAACTGAAAAAGCAATAAGAACATGGATCTCACCGCAGTTCTACTCCCATCGAACAGATTGGCCCGTTCTTCTATCGCAGATCTGGTTATCGTACTGCTCTGCCTTCTACGAGTGAAATCAAGGTAGATAAATCGCCATACGTTGCTTACGAATAGAAGTAGAAGATATGACTAATATTCAACGGATATTAGCTGAAAAATGTGCAAGTAAATACTCAAATAAAAAAAACATGAAATGGTTACCTTGTCAGAGATAAGCAACATAATTTTCGTGTATGGTTTCTCTCGTTGAAGGTAACGAGTTTTTAATTGAAGGAACAATATACGTCACCTACGTATAATCATCAAACGTAATAAATAGACCACTAAGACAATAATTCGAGAGCAGCCCCCACTGACACCGCCCTTGCCCCCCCCCCCCCCCCCCCGGTACTGCGTGGACTAAGTTGAAAGTGCGGCAGAACGTGTCCTTACGGAAGAACGAGCGGCAGTTCCTCCCTTGTTTCTTCGCAGTGGCATAAGTTCATTAAGGGCTCTCTTGGAAGGAAAAATATTGTACTGTCCTTTACTTCATTTCTGCTATTCTCTTTCTGTCCGTGCAGAAGTTGAGAGTTTTCTCTTTTTTCGATTCCGATTTCTCTTTTCTCTTCTTTCCCGTGTATCTCTTTCCTTCTTTCTCTTTCTCCTTTCTCTTCTCTTTCTCTTTCTCTTTCTCTTTCTTGCTTTCTTTTTCTCTCTCTCTCTCTCCTCTTCTCATCTCTCTCTCTCTCTCTCCTCTCTCTCCTCTCTCTCCTTCTCTCTCTCTCTCCTCTCTCTCTCTCTCCATATAATATTATATAAATATATATATATACTATATAATATATATGTATTGTATACCTCAGTAACTATTTCAATAACCTAAAATTTACCTGATGATTATCATCACATTACAATTATTCATTAAAACTACCTAGGACGTATGGATAAGTATGTCAGCCACTCTCGCGTTTGATTTACATACCGTCATAAAATAGCCCCCACTGTCTGCCGGTTCTTCGCGCGGTCGTTGGGGTCTTATTTGCTTTTTGGGAGTGTGGGTGTATTTTGTTTGTTTGTGCGACTCAGTCGCGTATGTGTATCTGTATTTAATATTTATCTATCAGTTCATATTCTCTCCTCTCTTTGTATATATAATATATATAGTACATACATATATATATATATATATATACTATATATATATATATATATATAATATATATAATATATATATATATATATATATTATATATATTATATATATAATATGTTATATATTATACATATATATATATATATATATATATATATATATATATATATATTATATATATATATATGTATATACTTAGTATACATAAAGATGCTTGTAGAACCTCTCTCAACCGTCTTAAACTCCTTCAGCGGTTGTCATCTGTCAATCACCACCGACGTCAAGGCGCTCTTTACCAACGCACCGATTGACGGGGCCATCGACGCCCCAAAACGAATTTTAGTTGGAAGGAACGAGAACGAGCCACCGCTACCGAGAGGTGACTACATCGCACTCGTCCGCCTCTGTGGAGTTTGACCTGTTCGAATTCAGAAGGACATGAGTATGAACTGATTCAAGGACATGAGAATGCGATCACCACTTTTTAGCGGGTCTTTGCCTAGCTGTTCATGGTAATCCCTCGAGGCTGGTTATTACCGGAAACATCGGGGAAGAGTGTAGTCTGCCTGCAATATGTGGACGACATCCTCGCTGTAGTGCTGACAAGGACAATCTTACAGGATCTCCGCTATATATTGAATGAAGTGTACCCGTCATCCAATTCACTATGGAAGAGGAATAAGATGAACAAATCCCGTTCCTCGACACCATATTCCATAATAGACCCGAAGACCCGTTGTTTTTTAGTGTAATAGAAAGCCTACGAATAAGACGTTTTCATACATTATTTCTCTGTCCACACAAAGAGACAAAAGAATCCGTGGTCATTTGTTTCTTCCTCCCAACGCTTAGACTCTGCAGCCCGAAGCTCCCGGAGGAGGATATTCAACACATCAAGTAACCTCCTAGCCTCCTTTATCCTCGTGCCTTCCTCACCCACCGTCAGTGCAAGGCCAAAAAGATGATGAACGGAGCCAGAGGGGACGGACGCCCCACAGAATAATTTATTCCACACTCAGAATTAACAGAACACCTGGAGGTCCCAGTGGCACACCGCGATCAGATAGTTAATGATTTACGTTAGAATAATGAAAAGATCGTAAGAGAAAAGATGAGATGTCACAGAAGATCTCTTAGCTAGGTGTATACTACTACCATTCTGGCGGCTTGCGACGAGGTATGCATATGTGAGAGGGACGCGAATTGACGCAACACGGCAAACGCTTTCCGACGTCGACACCGCCGGCCACCTCCCCAAGTGGTCCGCCCTCATCATAAGCGAGGCTTGTCCCCACAACAAAGGAAGGTGGTAGAAGCGGCCATTATACCAGTCTACAACAACTTAAACACACGACGGGGAACCACGAACTAACAAAGGTCGTCGCACGCCTAACCACCGACGTGACCTGACCCCTCAGTACATTTATATATATCTCCATATATCTCTCGTACAATATGTCCTGTAGAAGCAATATAACGAAAATATAGTGCTTTCTTGTTCCTCCCTTCGTTGTTTTATTTGCAGTACACATGCACACATTCACCACGATCTCTCTCTCCTCCTCTCTCTCTCTCTCTCTCTCTCCTCTCTCTGCACTCTCTCCCTTTCTCTCTTCTCTCTCTCTCTCTCTCTCCTCTTCTCTAATATATATAAATATCTATATATGTTTATTATTATATATATATAGTATATACATATATATTTAATACTTTATATATAATATGCGCATTATAGGCACACGCACACCACACAGCACATATATTATTCTATATAATATAATATATATATATATGTATATATATATAATATAATATTAATTTATATATATATATATATAGATATTATATGTATATAATATATATATATATATATGTATGTATGTATATATATATATATGTATATATATATATATATATATATATATATTATATATAAATATAATAATGTATGTATGTATGTATGTACACACACAACATACACCACACACACAAGTATAATATGTATTTCTATTGTATCATATCTACTATTGCATATCTATCTATCTATCTATCTATCTTATCTATATATATATCTATGCTATCTATCTATCTAGCTATCTTCTATCTATTATCTTATCTATTTCTATCTATCTATCCTATCTATAATATATTATTAATAATATATTCATATCTAAACTCTAGCTGATTCATTAACTATTCAAACCACATAGTGCATTCGAATGGCTGGAGTCGTCAATATCCATTCCTAAGCTTCCATTTACACACCAACACAAACAACGATCCTCATATCCTCTGGCAAAATTTATTAATGGGCGATTCTGCCTGTTTTCACCACCCATCAATCACAAACAACGCGCAATAGGCACTTTCCATCGTTAGGGTTGTTTAAATTGATTTGGAGAAAAAAAATGATCGGTCTTTTTTAATTTTTTTTTTCTCTCTCTAAAGTCCATACGTTTTTTTTTTAACACCGTTTTTCGCACGCGGTTACTGCTCCAGGCTAACTGGAATCGATGAATAAACCTTTCTCTTTTATTGATTTGGTGTCCACTACAATTTCCGCCTGGTGTTGTGGGTTGAAGCTTCACCTAAATCAGCGGGCGTTGCTTTTTTTTTGGTCTTTTCTTCTTTGGTTCTACTTTCATTCTCTTTTCTCCTTCTCTCTTCTCTTTTCGCTCGCTTCTCCTGCTCTTTCCTGTCAGTCTGCTGATCTGACTCTGTTCTGGGCTTGTCCCTTTCTTTATGGTCTGGTTCTATCTTTTCATGCTCTTCTCGTCTAATTTATCTGACCTCTCTCTTTCTCTTCTCCTCTCTGTCTGTTCTGCGCTCTCTCTCTGTCTGTCTGTCCTCGGCCTTTATCTCCTGTTGTGTCCTGTCTGTCTGTAATGCCTCTCCTCTTCTCTTCTCATATCCTCATCTCCTCTCTTCATTCTTCTCTCTATCCTCCTCTGTTCCTCTCTCTGCTTCTCTTCCTCTCTCTCTCTCTTCTCTCGCTCGCTCCTCCTCGTGCTCTCTCCATCCGTACTGCCTCCCTCCCTCCCTCCTCTCTCTCTCCCTTTCTCTCATATCTATCCTTTCGTATCCCTCTCTCTCCCCTGCACGTCTTCTCTGTGATGCTCGTCCCTCAATTCCTCTAGTCTCTCCTTCTCTCTTTCCTTCCCCTCTTCTCCTATCTCCTCCTCTCCGGGGCTCTTTCACCTCTCTAGTCTCATCCCTCTCCTCTCTCCTCTCTCTCGTTCCTCCTCTCTCTCTCTCTTCTCTTCGCTGTCCTTTACGTCTCCTCCATCCTCTCTCTCTTTCCTTTTCTCTCTTTCCTAACAAATAACAAAGAGGAAAAATTCTCGGTTTTGTCTAGGCAAATTTGCAGCGCGCAGCCTCGCAAAATAAAATTCATTCAGGGTACGATTACGCGGAGTTTTTCCTATTTATTTCTGTTATTTGTCAGTTCTTCTCACCCAATCGCCCCTTGACCTTATTTAAAGTCTCCTGCTTTCTTCGTCGAGCTCTCTTTTTATTCTAGTTCTCTCTGTCTCTTATCTATCTTTCTACCTAAACTAAGTCCATCTTCTTACTCTATCCTATCTTTGCTATCTCCCTCCGCCTCCTCTATGTATGTCTATATTTACTGGCAATATATTCTCACGGCCTAATATATAGCAAGAATGTATCCAGCCTTCTTCTCCTTTCGGTCGTCCCCTCGTCTCTGATCGCGTTGCGATCCACACTTCTTATCATTCCCCTCTACTTACCTCTTCACTGTATCCTTGATTAGCGGGGAGTCTGCAGCTCTGCCCTCTCGAGAAGTCGCACGGAACGTCAATCGTCAGATCGTTTAACCCTTTGTGCTCACGTGCAAGAGATGGGAGCGCACTCCATCTAGATGAGGACTGGGGGGTGAGGGGTATCATACCGGGTCAAAATGAGTAAGCATAGTCTTTGGGGATTAGAGAGAGAGAGACCTTTGGCGCTGGATCTGATAGGAAATATCGTGTGTGTGGTGTGGTGTGTGTGTGATGTTTGTGTGTGTGTGTGTGGTGTGTTTGTGTTGTTTTTTTGTCTGTGTGTGTGTGTGTTGGTGTGGTGTGTTTGTGTGTGTGTGTGTGTGTGTGTGTGGTGTGTGTGTGGTGTGTGTGTCGCTGTGGTCGTGTCCGTTGTGTGTGGGTGGTTGTGTGTGACCTTTTCTCCCATCATCCTCTTCTCTTTCTCTCTCTCCTCACCATCCAACGCTCTTTGCTCTTATCTCTGCTTTCTTTTCTCGATCTTTCACTCTGTTCTCGGCTTTTTCCCATTGGGCCTCTTCTGTGTCTATCTTCTATGCGGATCGTTCCCTAGCACCTTGAAACGTCATTTACAGCTCTCACTGTAGTTCATGGCTTCACTGCGAATCTCCCTGCTCTCTGCGCTATCGCTATCCCTAACTGTCCTTCCTCTCTTATCCTTGCTCGCTCCTTTTAAAAATACAAATAAGACCAACAAAAAAGAAGAAAGAAAGCCTGCGGGAAATGTATTTAAATGGCCTAATTATTATGGTAACGACTCAGGTACATATGACCGCGCTCTCTTGGGCCATCGCCTCTCCAAACACAGCCCAGATCAAAGGTTGTGAGTTCGTGCTCCCTCTCTCTGGGTCAATGTGGCCAATTTGAAAGTAAAATGTAACTCACTTTGGCCGGCTCTCATCCATCACACTTTTACCATTGATCTTGTTGCATATTTGTTGGCGTTGTTTGAATCACTCTATATCACGCACCTTCCTTTAGTGGACAAGTTAAGTGTTGCTGGGTGAATGATGTTACACAATGTAAGAAGCAAAACAAGGGGAAGTCAATAGTGGATTACAAACTTTAATAGCGACGACAGAGATCCCTGGTGTTTAGTTGGAGGCAATTTCGTCAATATTCTATTTTATCATTCAATAATTTATTCTACTTGTGTGTGTGTGTGAGTTTGTGTGGTGTGTGGTGTGTGTGTGTGTGTGTGTGTGTGGTGTGTGTCCTCTCTCTCTCTCTCGTGCTCTCTGTCTCTCTGCTCTCTCTCTCTCTCCTCTCTCTCTCTCTCTCTCTCTCTCTCTCTATATATATATTATATTATATAATATATATATATATTATATATTATTATATATATGATATATAATGTATATTTATGTACTGTATGGTATATATATATATATATACTATATATATATATATATATATATTATATATATATATATATTATATATATATGTATTGTGAGTGTTTATATATGTATATGTATGTGTGTGTGTGAGTGTGCGCGCACAGCACAGATATCTGTGTCTGAGTTGAGCATGAAACCACGCTAATCCTTAGATTTCCAAAAGCCTCTCCGTTTAGGCCACCAATCCTAACAAGCGGGGAGTATCCAAATCCTGGGCCACACGCTGTGACAAGAGACTCTCCATCTGCCATGGCTTTTACTCCAAGCTTTGAGTGCGTCAACGAACCTTTCTACACAATCAGATTTGGCTTTCGTTTTATCCCAGATAGAAAAGCACTTTAGAACTTTTTTTTTTTTTTTTGTAACGGGTATCGTATGCGTGTAAATTTTTGAATTGGTGTCTTTTCTATGGGAAATAATACCGATATAAAGAACAGGGAGAAAATAAACAGCGATAAACTGTATTCACATTGAGAAATGTAGAGAAGGTATGGATGATAACGAATATCTTAAAAAAAAAAAAAACGGTTTCGACTATATCTTCATATCCATGTATTTCTGACGAAGAAATAATCGAAGCCGGTTAAATGCATTTATTCTATTGTGAAGATTATCATTTTCATTCATAACTTTCCTAAAACAGCGATAAATGTTGAAAAAAACTTACCTAACACTATCACACCCCTTCCTTTCCGTTATCAAACTTAAACTATAAAGAGCATCACAAGGCAGTTGAAGGCGACAACTATCTAAATCTTCCTTGAACTGTAATAAATCCCAAAACATGATTAATCCTTTAAAAAAAGCATCAAAATATTAAATGAAAAGCGAAAAAAATAAAATCTTAGCAGTAGTTGGTCGGCACAATCGTCTTATTATTAAATATTAAAAAAAGCATCAAAGTATTAAATGAAAACCAAAAAAAAAAAAAAAAAAAAAAAAAAAAATTCTTAGCAGTAGTTGGTCGACGCAATCTCGTCTTTATTTTTCATCATAAACTTATTTGCTACATTTTCTTCTTCTTCTTCTCGAGGACAACCAACTGTCCAGTCTGCATTGTAGAAACCTTCCATTCACTTTTGGCTGAAGGAGAACAATTTCCTGATGTGCAGGACGTCTCGAAATTTCCGCTGGAAACGGGTCTGTCTTGGAGAAGGTTGGAAACTACGATTTGTTTTTTTTTTTTTTTTTTTTTTCTCTCTTTTCCTTTTTTATTTCTTTTTATTTTTCTAGTTATATATTCTCATTTCTGTTTCTTTTTTTTAAATCAATTTTCTTAATCCTATTTTCTTTTATTTTTCTTTCTTTTTCTAGTTATATATTCTCCTTTCTAGTTTTTTAATGAAATTTCTTAATCCTATTTTCTTTTTTTCTTTCTTTTTCTGGTTATATATTCTCCTTTCTGTTTCTTTTTTATCAATTTTCTTAATACTATGTTGTGATAATGAAGTAGTAAGAGTAATAATAACAATCATGATAACAACACTCACAATAACAATGGTAACAATGATAATAACAATGATAATAATAACAATGATGATAAAAATAACAATGATGACAGTAATGACAGTGGTAATAATAACAATATTAATGATGATAATAATTACAACAACAATAATAATGATAATAATTACAACAACAATAATGATAATGGTAATGATAATTATGATAAAAATAGTAGTAGTCCGAATAACAATAATAATGATAATCATCAAATAATAATAATGATCAATATAATAATAAACAGGATAATGGTCATCATTATTATTACCTTTTTACTATTAATATTTGTTATTGATATTATTATTATCATCATTATAATATTAATAATAATAATAATAATAATAATAATAATAATAATAATAATAATAATAATAATAATAATAATAATAATAATTAATAATAATAATAAAAAAAAAAATAATAATGAATAATAATGAATAATGATATGAATTCACATCGATAGCAAAAGCATTGCAAACGACGAAAACAAAAGCATTAAAGATGTGATAATTATGAAAATAATTTTGATAAGAACAATGATGATATTAATGTAATAATTTCCATAATAACAATAATAATAATAATGCTAATAATGACAATAATAACAATTATGATAACAATAATAACGATAGTAACCATAACAAAAAATAATATTGATAATAATAAGAATTATAATAATAACAACAATAATAATCAAAATAATATCAATAATAATAATAATAATAATTATGGAAACAATGAAAATGGTACTATTTCGATTTTACGAAATTTTAAGGACAGCATTCTACGAACAGAATTCTCGGACTACAGACCGTGACTAAGAAAAATACACTCCCGTCTTGTGACCCACTGGTTCTGAACCATTTCGGTAAATATATTTCCTCACTTTAAGCTTTATCCATGATTCCGTATATATGTGCTCCTTCCCCCAAACACATACATACATGCATATACTTACATACATCCTCACACACACAAAGAGAAACCCACGCACAAATATATAAATGTTTGTGCATGTGTCTGTGTGTATTTATATATATTCATATATCTTAGAACATTGTTTGTAAGATCTGGCTTTCCTTTCAGCATACCCTTTTCTTGCCAATCTTATACTATTCACACACACACAAGATCACCCGTAAACTAAGATTTTTAAATTCTGCCAACAGATTTGAATTCCTAGTTTCAGAATCCTTGTTTATAGAAAGAGTTGCAACAATGCTCTAACAGCCATACAACTACATACAATTTAACCATTTAACAAGCCTTTGTGCCCTCCAAAAGTTTGCCTAGTTCGAGATTTGTCTTGACTTTATATTTAGTTTTATATAATTACTAATACTTGTATTTATAATTTCAATATGATTTTATTTCACATTAGAATTTGTGAGTTTTTGCGATGTTTAGACTTCATTTTTTTTTCTCCTGTTCTTCTAGTCTAAATCTAATTTGATGTCTATTTTAGAAACACATCTCATGTATTATGTTGCT
>NW_020868505.1:24913-27413 GCF_003789085.1 Penaeus vannamei | reverse complement strand
GGTAGGGGATTTTTAGGAGGAAGGGGAGAGAAGTGAGAGGGGAGGAGAGTAAGGCTTAAAGCGAGAGGGGAGAGGGTTTAAGAAAGGAGTGACAGGGTGTGGCAGAGAGGGAAGGGGGGAAGGTAGAGTTGGATAGAAAATGGAAGGGGAGGGGAAACTATGGAGGAGGGAGATGGGCAGGGTTTTTTATGTGTGGAATTGTTATTATTTTGTTGTTGTTGTTGTTTGTTATTATTATTATTGTTATTATCACTATTTGTTATGTAATCATCATCATCATTTTGTTGTTGTTGTTGCTATTACTCTTGTTATCATTATTATCACAATTATGATGCTTTGATAATAACTGCAATGTCATTAACGATAATGACAAATATTATGATTGTCATTTTTATTTATCTACACTTAGTGGTTTGACTGATGCGGTTGCCGTTGTTGTTATCAATAACATATATATATATATATATATATATATATATATATATATATATATATATATATATATATATATATATATATATATATATATTTATATTTATTATTTATATATAAATATATATATACATATATATATGTATGTATGTATGTGTTGTGTGTATGTGTGTGTGTGTGTGTGTGTGTGTGTGTGTGTGTGTGTGTGTGTGTGTGTGTGTGTGTGTGATGTGTGTTAGCTTACATATATTGATAGATTTTTAGATCAATAGATCTTTAGATAGATAGATAAGGAGATAGATAGGTAGGTCGATAGACAGACAGAAGTATATAGATAATATTTGATTAGTATGCAGAAAGGTATATACTAGGAAAATGGAAATTTTATTATAGATTTAAATATGGATACACAGAAGGATAAAGATTTTTTATGATAATGATAATAATAATGATAAATATAATAATAAAAATGGTAATAATAATAATAATAATTAATAATAATAATAATAATAATAATAATAATAATAATAATAATAATAATAATAATGAAATAATAATAATAATAATAACAAAGTATAAATGAGCAAGGATACAAAGAGGTATGTAATAATGCTAATTTAAATGTATGAGGATGTATGTATTTGCGCTTTATTGTGAGCACATATACGTACATGCATTTCCACGGTTACTTGGTATTTGTTCTGGGTGTATATGATCATTTTAACTTTTCCTGCTTTTTCATGCTATGCAAGTTACTGTAAGTGTAAAAAATATATATATATACATAGTCACACTACTAAACAAAACTAAGCCTAAAGAGCAACAAAAGAAAGATCCATGCAAACCTTTAAAACTCAAAAAAAAAAAAAAAAAAAAAAAATCACGAAACAAAAGGTAAAGTTGGCTGTAGTGAACCTTCGGCCGGAACACCAACCTGGCTCCAGAAAAGAACTGCCTGCTGACACGAGCAGAGAGAGCTAAACTTGTTCCTTATTTTCCTCCCTGACGCAGGGAAATATAAATAAACTTCTTTTTCTCTTTCTTGTCTTTCTTCCTTTCTTTCTCGTGTCATTTCATTCATTCACATAAATCATTGTTTTTTTTTCTCTCTCTCTCTCGCTTATTATCACTCTCTCTCTCTCTCTCTCTCTCTCTCTCTCTCTCTCTCTCTCTCTCTCTCTCTCTCTCTCTCCTCTCTCTCTCTCTCTCTCTATATATATATATATATATATATATATATATATATATATATATATATATATATATATATATACCTATTTGTCTGTCTATCTGTCTTTCTGTCTCCAACTAGCTATCTGTCTCCATTTATCAATCCTTTCGATGAAAATCACCTTCTTTTTACCCCTCTCTTTCTACTCATCTTTTGGCTAACCAATATTTCTACCTCTCTTTCCCTCTCTCTCTTTCTCTTTCTACTTGCTACTCAAAAGGCTAACAAAGACAAAGAAAGCGAGAGAATAGGATACGTATTTGCAAGTAGTCGTAGGAGAACATATTTGCACAACTAGAGAACGTAAATTAGTTTCTTTCGTTTGCTTGTGACAGTAACTGGTTCTGGATAATGAAATATACACAACCTTCCGCATAAGCTTTTGGCTGTTCACGGTAGGATGAATTTGCTATCAGTTCTATATTTGTCAGCAAGTAACATATGAGATTTGATGTCAGAAGTTATTTGGTAACATTCATATTTGCTGGATAAACACTCCCAGCCAAGAATAAATACGCAGTGGGTACACACACATAGATTTATGTACAGCATACAATAAAACAATGTATTTCGGAAATGAAATGGATACGCAATAATAACTTCTGACAAGAATTCAAATACAATGAATCTAGGTTCCACCAACAAATGGGAGAATCTAAGTGTAGCGAGTCAAATGAAGTTTGCAATGACCGTCGTTGATGTGTATGACCTCTCTACGGCTGAGCACTCGAGTATGTGAATCAATTTATCAGTTACCAACTTAATTCTAATACTACATTTATTACAAAAAAAAAAAAAAAAAAAGTAGCTCATAATCTTGTGCAAGGGAAAAGGACA
>NW_020868505.1:17413-19913 GCF_003789085.1 Penaeus vannamei | reverse complement strand
TTTATCTACTTTTTATATAACTAGTCATGTTCAGTTATCTTCTTCACTTTCTTTAATATTTATACATTAAAATATATATATATATATATATATATATATATATAATATATATATATATATATATATATATATATATATATATAATATATATATATATATATTGTATTATGTGCTAAAATAATCCATCTATAAAAGTTGTAAGCGAAACCGCAAGCATTGGTGTGTGTTGGTGTAATTATTTCGAATCATTTGATATCAAACAAAACAAAAAAAACGTAAATTTAAAACTCTATATTTTTTTCGTCTAAAGCGAGGAAATTTTGATGATAGAATTGTCAAATGAGTTAAATTCACAATTCATTTCATGAGAGAGAAAAGCTAGAGCATATAGTAAATACGTTTCTGCATATCTTTCTCTCAAAAATTACAAAATAAAAATTATGAATATATATTTTCCTTATTTCTTAAAATCTGAATGAAGCAATTGCAATGACAGTTTTGCATTTCGACAGTCATCTAGTTTCACAACCACAGCAACGTATGCAAAGTAAACAACCCACTTCAAAGCAATCACCTGCAGCTGGTAAACAAATACATATCAATCATATTCTATTGTACTGAATGTTCCAATAATTTCAAAATTTACGTGGATCTCGGAAAGTCAGGTTCGCAACAAACGACCCATGTTATTCGTTATTCTCATATATTATCATGTTTCCTTTGCAGTCTAATGACACATGACAAGAAGACACTTTAACCCGGAATATTACATGTCATTTTACGAGAATCATTTGGTAGGTCCTCTTGCTTTATGCTTTATAAGAGGGCAAAGGCAGGATCCGAGTCTCAAGTGATTCCAGAGGATGTGAAAGTTGTTTTCGTTTTATTTTGTTCATTATTTGTATTGTTAATATCATTATGTGTAATAATAGTAGTGGTAGAGAAAACTTACAATGCACTAGATTTATTGAAATAAGTCCACTTATTTTTTAATGTAGTTTGTACATTGTGGGTTTTTCTACCATAGTAACATGGTATCAACTCATTTTACAGTTTACATTAACTATTGTTGTTATCGTTATTTTTATCTGATAGATCATATCTGATCATAATTGTTCTTGTTATCATTATTGTTGTCAATTACTTGTTATCATCTCTTAATCATCATCATAGCATTCATCATACTCATCATTACTTATGTTTATCATTATTACCTGCAGCACCATCATCATCGTCATTATCAGCATAAATTCATTATTATTAATCATTCTTATAATCATTGCCATAATCATTATTTTATTATTGTATCCTTGTCATCACAATTTTTATATCCATCATTATATTATATTATATTCAGCATCGCCATTATCATTCTTATAATCAATGTCATTATCATCACAATTTTTACATCCATTATTATATATCAATATACCAGTATATCAATATTACTCTCACCCTCATTCTTTAATCGAGTTACTATTTCTATTATTACCGGAGCTCCTACTTTACTACTATTTTTATACCATCATTATTATATTTTTTCATGATCAGCATCCTTAATGAATTTCCAATAATATCAAGACGGTCAAAATTGTAAAAAGAAATACTAACATGAGTTATAAGGATAACATTCTCAATGTGATAATTATTATTAATCTCAGCATCGCCCTTGGTATTACTTACTTGTGATATATTGTTATTATCTTTATCTTTACTTTTTACCTTCACTGATTTCCGTCGTTGTTATAGCCATCGCTAATACTAATGTGAAGATGACATTATCATTGTGATTATTATTATATCCACTACTTTTTTAGATTCATTTTAGAATTGTGAATGGCATTAGGCCTGGTTGGCACCCCAGAACATTTATGTATAGCCAAATTTTTATTTCATTTGTTTATTTATTTATGTAAACATATTAGGGTATGCCACTTGTCATCAGCTTTATGTATGTACAGTGTGTGATATATTCTTTTCTTATAATGATGCAGGGTATTGTAGCTCGATTAATTCTGATAACGTATATGTACGTCAACTATACAAGTACTTGTTTTAATTGTGTATGTTCAGTAATAGTTTAAGAATCTGGAAAGGGTATCGTCTTATGTCAGGCTAAAAAAAAAAAAATAAGATTTATATTTTATGTAAAATATAATCATGTCTTCAAAAAAAAGTAATTAATCAGTCACTTTGATGCAGAACATACCTACACCATCTTGCGCACGTGTCAAAGGAAATTCCTTTGATGGAAAAAAAATCAGTGTAATTATTGTCGTTGTTATATATAAACCGGAATCTTTGAGCCCTTTGTTCCTGCGAGGTCTGTTTTCCCAATATAAATAACTATCCTTTGACTCCACCTTTACAATATTTGATTTTTTTTCTGAACTTCTAAAGTAGTTTTCCCGAGAAAATAAAAGTACCCCGCTGCCAAGACATGCCAGTTAATATCATCAGCAGATACCTTTGGAGATTATCAACTCTGTAAATATAGATT
>NW_020868505.1:7500-10000 GCF_003789085.1 Penaeus vannamei | reverse complement strand
GAACTTCAGAAAATAACCTTAGGAACCCGCCAGCTGAAGCAAAACAAGCAACCATCTTATAAGCAACATGGAGGAGATGAGTCAACTTTCAATTACCTGCAACAATAAACAAACAAAGATCACTCGGGCGGCTAAATTGCGGCTTGCAAGATATTCAGCCTCAATCGAGAACTAATTTTAACTTTGTCTGACGAGATGTGTTTAAAAGTTAATCACTTTCTGTGAGGAAACTATACCCTAAACCACCTCACGCGATATTTATGTTTATTAATTGGTTATTCGTGTCAGATGTTTCATAAGTCTTAAGTTTATGTAGGGTTTGGTAAAGACAGACGGACAGAAAAATCCAATTCAGAACTGTTGCATCATCATTCTGCTTGGTTGCAACTATTGACTCTTGGCAGCCAGGGACTAGAGCTTGAAATATGAATCTGATGTTTTATTAGAATTATTTGGCAACGACCACAGTATTCATTTCATAACTTAGCAAGTAAAAGGGAGGTGATATTCTTTTCTATTTATTTTCTTTAATTGTTAGATTTAGGATAATTATTGTAATTGCTATTGTTGTTGCATTTGCTGCTGTTAATTTACACTATGCTTAGGACAACTGATACTAAGACAACTATTACTGTTATTATGATTGCGAGTATAATTAACATTATCATTATTGTTATCATCATCTTTGTTGTTGTTACTACAATCATTTCCATCAATATCATTATTGTTGTTGATACTAATATGATTATTACTATTATCAGTACTATTGTTAGTAATATTGTTCTCAGCATCATCAACATCGCCATCTTTATCACTATTATTTTTATTATTGTGTTATTTTCATTATCATTATTGTTATTATTATTATTACCATTATTATCATTATTACTTTAATAATCATCGTCATGATTACTATAATTTTTATTATCATTACTATTATCATTATAGCAATAATATTAGTAATGATAATGATAAAACTTTTTTTATTGCTGTTATTATCATAATATATTATTTATCATTTTCAATATTATTGTTGATGTATATATATATATATATATATATATATATATATATATATATATATATATATATATATGTATGTATGTATGTATGTATGTATGCATGCATATGCATACATACATAGATAAATGTATATATATATATATATATATATATATATATATATATATATATATATATATATATATATATATAATATATGTACGCACACACACCCGTGAAGACAAGACGACCAGAGTGGTAGGCAGCTGATACCAAAAATACGTATAACCTCGAGTGGCAGGCGCCTCGGACCATTCACCTAAAGTAGCCTAAAGTAATAAATATTTAACATCACTTATATGGTGTTAGCTCGACAGATGACAAATTCTTCCATAAGGCGTTGAAGACGACATTCCACGCGAATCTCGTCTCTATAGCCAAAAGGGCAGGTAGCAGAAGGGACCTTTTTGGGCCGACAGAATGATGGACACTTCGCTTAGCACGGGAGGCGACTGGAGGAAGGAAAATGGGGATAAAAAGAGGAAAATAAAGTAAACACTGTATGTTGTATCACTAAGGGACTGGGATATCATCTACTTGCTGGTCTGTTTCGGATGAATCCTTTCGGGGGAGTAATAACGATGAATATCACCATTTCGGAAAACGTTTTCTTGGCACGTATCTGACCTTACTTTGAAACGATAAGAAGACGAAAGGGAGAAAAAAAAATCTAATCACTGCGGGGGGATTTTTTCCCTTTTTCTCAAGAATGAGTCGAGATAATATTAAACTCTTAACTTTCTTAAAACTTCTTTTCCTTCCAAGACATGTTGAAGAGATTTGAATGTCTTAGCGAAAACATATTTTAAAGTGAGACGATATTAATCTAGATCTTGGAAGTTTTCACGCTAAGTAAGAAAGCGAAAAGATACTCACTCCTAACTCCGGAAACAACTCCAACTTAACCCTTCATGATTACATTCATGAAGATTATCAGGAAAGTAATTCAGAAATCTACATTTTCAGCGTCATTTAACTCTATAAAGGTATCTGCAGATGATACGTTTATAGCACAATCGCTAACCGACATGGCTGGTGACGCGACGGGGTACTTGTTATTCTTGGAAATGCGCGGAAAAGGAAGAATTGCTTTTAATCTGAGGAAAACAAATCCTTAAAAGTACGTGTGTGTGGGAAACAAGGTATATACTGGATATTTAGATGCTGTATACACACACACACACACACACACACACACACACACACACATATATATGCATGCGTTGCAAATATTTGTTTCAAATATTTTCAAATGAATAAATAAATATTATCCATAAATACATTAATGCATATATACATTATTTAAGTACAAGAAGTACTATGCCTTCTCTAGTGTTTTGAACTTTAAATCATATATTACACTTTGCATTTTGCAATATAATAGAAAAATAATGACGCTAATAATAATACTAATGATAATGATAATGCATTTTATTTT
>NW_020868504.1:195437-196749 GCF_003789085.1 Penaeus vannamei | reverse complement strand
CATCTCTCTCTCTCTCCTCTCTCTCTCTCTCTCTCTCTCTCTCTCTATCTCTCTTCAGAGCTAAATTCCGCTTCTCGTAGCCTGTTTGTCAGCAATCATAATAGCCTCTCCTACAGGACCGCTTCCCAACCTGTAACGCATTTCAGTTTTTATTTAATTTCAGTTTATTCATGTATTTCCGTCAGTCAATCAACACGCTAGTTAGTAATTTATTTATTTACTTATTCCTATATATGCAATATTAGGTTTTCGTAATGTCCAGGATAGAGCCAGTTCATTTTGGCGGATATTTCCCACAAACAGTGATGCCACTCCGATTTCCACAAAACCGTTAGACTATATTTTAAAAAAGCGCTAAACTGAAGTGTCAAAACTCCTCGTTTCCCCACTAAAGAGGGCTTAAAGACCCCTATATATAGAGTTAATTTTCAAAATATTCCAACTGGATCATAAATGAAAAACTAAATTTAAAGGGGATATTGCTTGAATGGCAAACTGACAGTTTTTTTTTTCACCTCTCCTTCGATTTCCGTAATTTTGGATAATTTCTTTGCACCAGTTTCTGAAAAAAAAAATCCCCATAAGTTCTTACATAAATAATAAAGTATTTCGTATGATTACCTAAACAACGAATTTTGGAAATCCGTTTCAATGGTCTAGACTTCAAAAAAAACGAATCTTACTTAACCATTTGCTTCCGTTTCCATTTTAAATTCAAAAATTAAAATGAAAGTGGCATAAACCTCCCCACGATGCTGCCAGACGTACGATAACTCTCTATTCCGACTATGAATTTGCGTCAAGTTGGGTTTTCAAGTTTTGCTAAAGATTTAAAGTAATGGGGAAAAAAGAACGCGGTTTGGACCTTTGTCTGTCGTTTTTATGACCCTTAGGCTTAAAACTTTCTCTTCTGCCTAATGTGCAAATCTTTCAATAACAGGATTACATATATTTGTATATATTAGCTTTTGGTGGCTCCGGTGGGATCGTTTCCGAATTTGTACAACCTAAAAAGCTCTCTCTCTCTCTCTCTCTCTCTCTCTCTCTCTCTCTCTCTCTCTCTCTCTCTCTCTCTCTCTCTCTCTCTCTCTCTCTCTCTCTCTCTCTTTCTCAAAAAAAAAAAAAAAAAAAAAAAATCAAGCACCATTTTGAACACGTTCGAATCAGCTGATAATCCTCCACATAGAGAAAGGCTTGAAGCTAAAACTAAATATGCAAAAGGATATAATGGGAAATGTGTGAGGATAAATTGTACAGCTGTATGCTGAATAAATTCTGTAGTTGTCCTTGTCTATTTTCTTCAATTCTTATA
>NW_020868504.1:167937-180437 GCF_003789085.1 Penaeus vannamei | reverse complement strand
AAGGAGGGGGGGAGGGGCGGGAGGAGAGAGGGTAGGGGAAAGGGAGGAAGGAAGAGAGAGGGGGGGGGAGGGGCGGAGGAGAAGAGGTAGGGGGAAAGGAGAAGGCAGAGAGAGGGGGGGAGGGGCCGGGGAGGAGAGAGGGTAGTGGGAAAAGGGGAGAAAGGAGAGAGAGGGGGGGGGAGCGGCGTGAGAGAGAGGGCAGGGGAAAGGGAGAGAAGAGGAGAGCGGGGAGGGGGCCCGCGGGGCAGGAGAGGGCCAGGGGAAGAGGGTAGAGCGAGAGAGACAGACAGACAAAAGTCACGCATACCAAATCAAAAAACACCCACAAAAATCAACCAAACCCATCAAAATATCAAAAACAAAAGATTGGAAAAGAGCGACATAACGATAAACTCCTTAAAGGACAAGCGCAAATAAACTCTCTCTCTCTCTCTCTCTCCCGCCAACAGTAAATGGGGGAGCGATGGGCTGAATGTCAGGCTGAAACGTCTTCCAACACAGGAGCCCTCCGAGCGAACGTTTTAAATTAGATTAATTGTCTTGCTAGTTTTGTGGTGTGTGGTAAATTGGCCGATATTATGTAAGTGGAGAGTAGGTGAGTATGAATTTTGAAGGTAGTTTGTTTGGTGAGTGAATTTGAGGGAGAGAGTGGGGTAAAGCGTGGATTATATTGAGGGGAGGGTATCTTCTGGGGTAGAGGATGGGAGCTAGTGTAGGTACAGTGAGGAAAGCTTAGTAGGAGGTGCTGTGGGGGGGGCAGGTGGAGGCGGGAAGGGAGGGGAGGAGGAAGCAGTGAGAGCTTGGGGGAGCGGGGGAAGGGGGGAGAGGGGGGGGGGAGGGGGAGTGATGGGGGGTTGATGAGTCAGCATAGGAGGCGGGTGGTGGGGTGGGGGTAGGCGGTGGGGAGGGAGGGTGTCGGTGTGGAGTGAGTAGGGGAGGGCGGAGTGAGGGGGGGGAGGGAAGGTGCGGGGGGGGGGCGGGGGGGTGATGGGGGTGGGTGGGAGGGTGAGGGATGGGAGGGGATAGCCAAGCAGGCGTGGGGGGGAAGGGAAGAAAGGGGAAAGAAGAGAGAGAGAAGAAGGGAGAGAGGGGAACGCATAAGGCTGGGAGAGGGGGAAACTAAGAAAAAAAAGAAGGGAGAGAGGGAAGAACATAAGCGAGGCAGGAAGGGAGGGAAGGGGAGGGGGGAGGGAAGAGTAGGGGGAAAGCATAAGAGCTGGGGAAGGAGGAAGGGAGAAGAAAGAGGAGGGAAGCATAAGAGAGAAGGCTGGAAAGAGGAAATAAGAGAGAAAGAGAGAAGAAAGAGGGAGTAGAGAGGAGAAGCATAGAGGACTGGAGGGAGCGGAAAAGGGGAGGGCGGGAGGGGGAGTTAGCGGCGCAAGCATAGAGGTCGATGGCGGAGGGGGTTGTGTTACAGGGAGAGGGAGTAGGCGGGAAGCGGGGTAAGCAAGAGGGCTGGGGGAGAGGGAAGGGTTAGAGGGGAGGGGTGGAGGGAGGGGGGACGCATAGGAGGCTGGGGGGAGGGGAAGGGAGGGGGGGAAGCATAGAGGTCTGGGGAGGGGAAGTGGGGGGGAGGGGAGTAGGGGGACGCACATAGGGCTGGGGAGAGAGGAAGAAGATAAGAGAGAGAAAAAGAGAGATGGGCAGTGAGGAGGAAGGGGAAGCGTAGAGGCTGGGGAGGGGAAGGGGAGGGGGAGCGGTGATGGGCGGAGGAAGGGAAGGGGGAGGAGGGGAGTAGGGCGTAGGGGAAAGAAAACAACCGTCCCAATTTTGTGGACAAACACTCACACAACAAAGGCAAAAAATAAAAGATATTCATAATAATTCTTCACGTCCACTCGCTCTGTCGAGAATTTGTGGAAAGCGAAATGTGCAATTGAAACAACTTTTTCTTCTTATTTTCTGTAATTTATTCTTATCTTTTTCAGAAACGTGAAGAGTCAAGAGTGCTGGTGTAGAAGACACGGAAGGATTGGCCCACTTGGAGTGAATTGTATATATATTATACTATATATATAATATAAATATATATATATATAGTATTATATAGTATATAGTATTATTATATATGTGTGGTGTGTGTGTGTGCGTGTGTGTGGTATGTGTGTGATATATATATATATATATATATAGTGTGTTGGTGTTGTGTGTGTGTGTGTGTATATGTGTGTGTGTGGTCTGTGTGTGTGTGCATGTGTGTGGTGTGTGTGTGTGGTGTGTGTGTGTGTTGCGTGTGTGTGTAACATGGTGTGTGGTGCTATGTGTGTGTGTATGTGTTGTGTGTTGTGTGTGTGTGTTGATTGTTGTGTGTGTGTGTGTTTGTGTTTACACACACACACCACAGAATATATATAAACATAAAATATACATATACATAAGTATACTGGTGTTACACACACACACACACACACACACAATATATATATAAATATATATATACATATACATGTATATGTATTACTATATACATATATAGCTTTTTATATATATATATATATATATATATATATAGTATATATTATATCTAATATATAGTATATATATACATGACTTTAATATATCACTACCATACTCATATCTATCATATGTCCATCCCTATGGTATGTCGCATCCACACACCTCAGAACCCTCACCCAATTTTGCTCCGAACAGCCGTCTCGCGACCGCACTTGTGGCGTGTTACTGTGCGTGTGATCGCTGTGCTGCGTGTACGCTCAGTGTGTCTCCTGCCTCCCAACGTGCACACGACTGTTGTATGCCCTATGCATCCGTCGTGTGTTAGTGTGCTGTATATCTCTGCTCGTGCTGTTTGTGTGTGCTGTACGTGTATATAGTATATAATATATATAAATTATTAATACTTATCTTAACTATCTTACTATATCAAGGCCACCTTCGTGTACGTATTAATCTACTGACTATGATACCTATATATCTGTTGTGTTCAGTCAGTATCTACATATATCAACCATATACTAACTATAATACGTCTTATACCTACTATATGCACTACTCTCGTTATACGTATCTACTGAATTAAACAGAATCTATGTACTAGTATAGTCATAATGTTGTTATACTGTGGAACTTTATGAATGTCATATATCGTATATATATATAGTAAATATTAAATAGTAAGTATATATAATAAGTATATATATATACATATAAGATAGATAGATAGATTAGATAGACTAGATAGACATAGATTATAGAGTTACATACAGTATAAATATTTATGTAAGGTGATCATAGTAGTAATGTATAGTGAAGTTAAGGGGTGAGTAGGAAGGATGGTAGGTAGGTGAATAGCTATAGGTTATATAGTATATATATATATAGTAGTATATATTATACCGAATATACATAATACATTATACATATGGTATATGCTATATATAAGTTAATATATATATGATATATATATATATGTGATATAGTATATATACTGTATAGTATATTTTGTTTACGTTATAATATAACTATATAATATATATATATATATTATATATATATATATATATATATGTATATACTATATTATATATATATTATATACTATATATATATATGTTAATTTATATAGAACATATGTATATATCACACATACACATGTATAAAATATTATACAATTTTATATGTGTTTAGATATATCCAGTATAGATAGATAGATATCCATTCACCACATACACGATACAGTAATGATCCTCTCACTGGTTCCTTGTTTAGGATTTTTTCGGACAATTTTTCTCATCCCTGTTTCACTTTCGCCATTATAAGATCCTAGACGAAAAAAAAACTTTATCAATTCTTAAATCTCTGACGGACAAATCGACGAACCCAAAGGCGAATTTTGAGGTTGGAATTGAAAGACGTGATCAGTAATCGATTGCAATTTCGTGAATTTTTTCGGGTGTGTGTATTTCTCCTCCTCGTCTCCTCTCTCTCTCTCTTGTCTCTCTCTCTCGTCCTCTCTCTCTCTCTCTTCTCTCTCTCCTCTCTCTCTCTCTCTCTTTCTCTTTCTCTCTCTCCTCTTTCTCCGTTTCTGCTTGTCTCTCGTCTGCTCGTCTCCTCTCTCGCTCTCTCTCTCTGCTGCTCTCTCTCTCTCTCTCTGGCTCCTTCTTCCTCTCTCTCTCTCTCTCTCTGTTCTTTCTCTCTCTTTAATTCATTTTATCATTTTTGTTCATTTCCAGCCGCTCAGAGAGAGAGGCAGGGTGAAAGAGAGGAGGAGAGAGGGGGGGTGAGAGGGGAGAGAGAGAGAGAGAGGAGAAGAGAGAGAGAGAAGAGAGAAATAGAGAGAGAGCAGAGGGAGGAGGGGAGAGGAAAGGAAAGAAGAGAGGTTCGATGATTATTATAGTATCATTATTATCATCAATTGGTTACTGAATATAATATATATGTATACATATATATATATAGGTATTATATATATATATATATATATATATATATAAGTATATTATATATATATATATTTATAATGATTAATATATATATATTTTCTTTTCTTCTTCTGTCTTCTTCTTCTTNGTGTTCGAAAGGGAAAAAAACAGGCAAAACGGAAAGGTAAGAATAGAAAAGAAAGAAAAAAGGAAAAAAAAAACAGCAAGAACGAAAGGAAGAGAATAGAGAAAAAAAAAAACAAACAACAAACAAAGGAAGATAGAAAAGAAAGAAAGAAAAAAAAAGATAAGATACAGAATAAAAAAACTACGGAACTTAGCTCTCCACTGCTGCATTTTCAAAGGCTTGGGAAAATTGTTAAGAAAAAGATGCATTTAAGGACGATCTATCATTTTTTATTTTTATTATTATTTTTTTTCATATATTTGGCTTTTTTGCTTTTTTCGTCTGAGGTGAAGCTTTGAGGGCGATGTTGAGTGGAAATACCGGTAAAGGGAGAATAAAGAGGAAGAGCTGGAGAGAGAGAGAGAGAGAGAGAGAGAGAGGAAGAAAGCAGAGAGAGAGAGAGAGAAGAGAGAGAGAGAGAGAGAGAGATAGGAGAGAGACAGATACGAAGAGGAGAGAGAAGCGGGGGAAAGAAGCGGAGAGAAGGAGAGTTATCGAAAGTTAGCGGGAAGCCGAGATAAGAGCAACGAGCAAGGAAAGAGAGAAGAGTAGATAGGAGATGCGAGAAGTGAGTTGAGAGAGAGAGAGCAGACGAACAAGAAACGAACGAGAGAGAAAGAGAAAAAGAGCAAAAGGGAAACCGAAAAGAAAAGAGAAGAGATGAGAAGAGAGAGAGCAAGGAAAGAGAGAGAACGAGAGAGAGAGAGCGAACAAGAGCGAGGCGCGCGAACAACGAGAGCGAACGAAGAGAGAAAGAGAAAAGGAAAACGAAAAAAAAGAGAAGTAGAAGAGAGGAGATGAGAGAGAGAACGAGAGAGAGAGAGGAGGGAGCGCAAGCTCCTGTAATGTAAGCAAGAAGGCCCCACAGCGTTTTCATGAGCCGCAGAAAAACAATGGCCGGGAACATGGGCCGGCGCAGCAGAAGAGGCAGAACTATGCTGGCGGCCAGCAGCAGAGAAGGCGTGGATGCGAGAGTGAGGGAGAAGAGTATTGATCTGATTCTGTAGGAGTCTGAGAGAGAGAGGGAGAGAGGGAGTTGAGGGAGCAGAGAGAGGAGGGAGAAAGGGGGTGGAGAGGGAAAGAAGAGGGAGAGGAGAAGAAGAGGAGTGAGGAGAAAGGAGAGAGGAGGGAGGGGTGGGAAGAGGGAAAAGAGTGAGGGGGAGCGGAGGAAGAGAGAAGAGAGGGAAGGAGGGAAACTCGAAGAGAGAGCGACAGGAGAGGGAGAGGGTTGGGGAGAGGGGAAAGAGTGAGGGGAATAGGAGGAAGAGAGAAAGAGTGGGGACAAGTTCAGAATGCAAGAGAGAGGAAAGAGAGAGGGGAGAGGTGGAAGAGAGAGAAGAGAGAGAGGACAAATGCAGATATGACAGATTAAAACAGTTTAGACGAAACGATAAGACAACATACTTACAACTCTATATACATGATACATACATACACAAACAAACCATACATTAGCAATCATAAAAGGGACAGACAGACAGGCAGAACCAAACTGACAGGATAGAATAAAAGACAGACAAACAGACCACAGAAAAAAGAGGAAAATCGGGGGGGGTGTACCCAAGCTAAAAGGCCAACATGACGGATAAGAGACAAAGTAGAATGAAGAGAAACGGAATGAAAGAGATAATGCGGGAGGCGGAATGGAAGTGATGGGGAAGAAAAAGGGAGAAGGGGGAGAAAAAGGGAGGAGGGGGGAAGGGTAGAGGACAGAGAGAGAAAGAGGATGAGAGAGAGATAGAGGAAGGAGAGAGAAGGAAACAGGGAGGAGCGAGATGGAGGACCAGAGGGATGATAAAAAGAAGCGCAGAAAGGAGAAAGAGAGGCCGGGAGAGGGGGAAAGCGGTAATGTTGTGTAAAGAGGAAGGAGGAGAACGCTGGAAGCAGGAGAAAGAGAGGAAGGAGGAGGAGGAGGAGGGAGGGAGGAGGGGAAGGACGGTATTGGTGGGGGGCCGGAGAGCCGAAGTGGAAAGCGAGTCATGTCACCACAAAAGGAGCTGCCACAGAAGGACGGTGAAAGGGCCTAAAGATCACTATATGACGGTGAGTGAAAGAGGTTGCCACTCGAGAGAAGGGCGTGGAAAGGCAACCGGGGGAGGGAGGGGTCAGTTAGGACGTGACGATGAAGCGGGACATAGCGCGGCGCCCAAAAAAAAAAAAAAAAAGTAAAAAAAAAGAAGAGAAAGTAGGAGATGTGTGGGAGGAAGTGATTCATTTCATCGAGAGTTGGGATAGCTATTATATATATATATATATATATATATATATAATATATATATATATATATATATATATACTATATATATATATATATATATAATATATATATATATATAGAGAGAAGAGAGAGAGAGAGAGAGAGAGAGAGAGAGAGAGAGAGAGATGAGAAGAGAGAGAGAGAGAGAAGAGAGACGAGAGACTTGATAGAGAGAGAGAGAGAAGAGAAGAAAGAGAGAGAGATGGAGAAGCCGAGAGAAGAGAAGAAGAAAAGAGAGAAGCAACAGCCATCCGTGTAACAAAGAACAACTGAACTCTGAATTAATATTGATTCCTTCTCTCATGTGATGAATAAACGAAAAAAGTATCTTTGGAAGATAGTGGTCGCTTCCCCGTGCAAAGAGCGCAGTTGTCATCAATAGCCTTTATCATTATTATTTTTGTTTACAGTCGTCTCATTCATCATCGGTCACATCATCGTCATCGTCATCATCATCATCACATGTTACCAATCATCATCTCATTATTCGATCATAATCCAATCCAACATCATCATCCATCATATCATCATCACCAGTTCATCGATCATCATCGTCATTTCATTATCATCATCATCATTATCATCATCATCACCATAATCACCATCATCACCATCATCATTATGATAATTACCATCACTCTCATAATTATCACCATCCCTATTATCCATCCATTTCCCATCATCACACTCTATTCTCATCACCATCTTTATTCTTCTATTCTTTCGCAATTCTCACAACGAAGATGATGAATCTTGATGTTAAAATCCCGATTCCTTTTTTCCTTCGTGCAAATTGCAAAAGTTTTCCCTGCATCCACGCCCTCCGGGATTGCAAAAACGACCTTATCAACTGCAAGGCAATATAAGCGTGGCCGATATGCGCCGGTTTTGTATATGCAATTGCAAGAATGAATGTTTTTTTCCCTCTTCTTAAAATGGTGTTGCTTGCTTGTTCACGCTGTGTGGTTGGAGTTTAAATGTCAATTGAGTTTTTTTTTTTAATTCTTGTCTGTATTACTGTTGTTTTTAATATTATTGTTGTTATTATGTTATTATTTATTATGTGTTATTATTTGATAGTGTTTAGATTATTGCATTATGTTTTTGTTTTGTTTTGTTCTTCTTGTTATTATTTTGTGATTTTGTTATTTATTTGTTTTTTGGTGGTGGTATTGTTTTTTTTTTTTTTTGTCATTTATTACATTATGCTTTTTATTCATTTTTATCTTTCTTATTTGAGGAAAATGATCAAGCCATGTGATTTTCGAGTCATGCTACATTAAATTTTTTAAAAATAATTGTTCGTATTATATTCCCTTTACTCCGTTATCCATTTTCTTTATAGTTTTCTTTATCAAGAAAGAAAAGAAAATGGGAAAAGGTAAACAAGATCAAGCTTGTCCTTTTTATAGATATATTTTTCGGAATCTGATTTCATTTTACATAGTCTCAACTACCTCAAAAAAGAGAGAAAAAAAACTATAAAGCAAAAGAGATAAACATATTCAGTTTCTTTTGATCCTCCGAAAAAAAAGCGGGAAAAGAATAAACGAACGAAAACCAGCTGTTCTTATTTTATCAACAAAACAATTTTCGAAAAGATAAAAGTATAATGTGCGCTTCGAATCCCTTTAAGCCTCTCTGATCCTCAACTTACACGGATCCTCCTTAAATCTCCTTCTAAATCTTGTCCCTCAGACAGCGCCGAGTTATCGCGGGTTTCTTGGGGGTAGGGGGGGGGGGGGAGGGGGAGGAGGAGCGGTTTCTTGGGGTAGGGGGGGCGGGGGCGGTTAGGAGGGTGGAGGGGCGGGGACGCGGGGGGGGAGGGGGAGGGAGGGCGCCCCTTCTGGTGGAGGGGTGTGGGAGGGGGGGTGCTCTAGAATGGTTGGGCGAGGGGGGGTGCACTAGGATGGGCTAGGATGGGTGGGAGGGTGCACTTAGAATGGGTTGGGCGGGAGGGGTGCTCGCAGGATAGGGTAGGATAGGGGGGAGGTGCACTAGGATGGTAGGATAGGGTCTCTGCTCGATGGGTAGGATGGGGGGTAGGGTGCTCCTGCTGGCTTGATGTAGATATGGTTCACTAGATGGGTAGGATGGTTTATATGGTGGTCCTGCTGGTTAGGATGGTAGGATATGGATAGGAGGAAGGATGGTCATTTTGGAAGAGGATTGGAGATGTAAGATCCTTTTTTTTCGTTAGGATGGATAGGATACGAGGTTCCTTTGCTAGAAGAGGTAGGATATGAAACTCGTCCTCCTTCTTCTTTCCTCCTATTTTTCCTCCCTCCTATCCTCTCGATTTCTTCCTCTTTTTTCTTCTTTCTCCTTACCTTCTTCTTTTCTTTTTTTCTCTCTCCTCCTCCCTTCCTCTTCTCTTTCTTCTTCCTCCCTCCTTCCTCCTCCACTCTTCTTTCTCCTCCCCCTCCTCTTCCTCCTCCTCCTCCTCCTTCACCACCTCCCTTCCTCCCTCCCCCTCCTCCTACCTCCTCCCCATTCCCTCATCTTCCTTTTCTCTCTCCGTTCTCCCTCTTCCCTCTCGCTCGCTCCCACAGGTGGTCTCTGCCTGCCTGTCATCCACATACGCGCCGGATAAGATTCACAAAATCTGTCGCATCGAGGCTTCAAAAGAGTCATTCGATGAAGCTTTCTTTGTAAATAAATATAGAGAGGGATTGGGGGTGCGTGAGGAGTGTGTGTGTATGTGTGTGTTTAAGTGTGAGTGTGTGTTGTGTGTGTGTGTGTGTGTAAGTGTGTGTGGTGTGTAAGTGGTGTGTGTGTGTGTATGTAAATGTGTGTAAGTGTATGTGTGTGTGTGTGTGTGTAATTGTGTGTGCCGTGTTGTGTCTAAGTATACGTACGAACGCATGTGTGTGTGTGTGTGTTCTGTGTTTATGTACCTGTACCTAAATATCCGCGTGCCAGTATTAACACACGTGCCTGGTTACCCATCTGTCCCCCCATCCGCGCCAGGCAGCCCCGCCATGCACGAGACACAACCCAAGCTCCTCAGCCTCCGGGAATCCTCTTTATTACATGGGTTATCCTTGAGCTCCTCCTCCGACGTGGCGAGACAACAGCTCCCCTTCGCATAATATTCTAAAGAGCTTGTGATGACGACGATGATGATGATGATGAAAGCAACGATAATGTTGGCGATAACAATGAGAAAGGCAAACTCGGTAAGATTTTTAATAACGTCGGTGTTGATGAGGCGGTGATAATGATGATGATCAAGGGATTGGAGATTGGTGGAGGTGATTCGGGATATGATAAGCGTGTTAAAAGCGGCGAGGAAAAAAGATTATTGATATTGGGAAAATGATTATTATGATTATGATGACAGTGATGCAGCGGGTTTTGTCAGATAATGCTAATATATTCTCAGCAGTTTCTGACTTTCCACACTGCGACGCTAATGAATGAATAATTCATGTAATTATGTCTGATAAATGATCCTGTATGGTTGATGAACAGTTTGTTTAAGAGGATGCATACAGCCGGTCTCTTTAGTATCCTGGTCTCTGGAAAGTACGCAGTATATCATTGTGTTTAGCATGTGTGCAGTATATGTCTACATACAATGTGTACAGTACATCTCTACTGATAATGTGTACAGTATAGCATTCTGTTAACAAAGCGTACAGGATATATCTGCTTACGATGTGTACAGTATATCAGTCTGTTTACAATACGTGCAGTATATCAGTCCCTTTGTACAGCTTGCAGCATATCAGCGTGTGAAGGACGTGTACAATAAACCAGACTTATGGCAGCGCACACACCCTTAACACCACGAGAGACAAGCACACCGTCCCTGAGCAAACAGACCCTCACACCATCCTAACACCATATCAGAAATGTACGTCCCATAACAACATACCCGGCACATGAGCGGGCGGGCGGGCTGGTGGGCGTGTGGGCGTGTCATAGCCAGGGAAAGGCACGACTCGCTTGGCACTGCAGGGTGACAGAAGGAACCTCCGGGCTCAAGGAACAACAAACTTGCCTGAGTGTTGTGTTTTACTTCAAGTTCCACTCGCGTCCTGCTCATTCATATCCTGAAATGGGTGTATGTGTGTGTACATGTGTGTGTGTGTGTGTGTGTGTGTGTGTGTGTGTGTGTACATGTGTGTGTGTGTGTATGCAATACATTATATGTAGTCCATTCGTAAAACAAATAGACATACATATTTATACACAGTCTTGGCCACTCACTCACCGAAATTAATGTGTACATAGATAACGATACAGTCCTCAAATATCATTGGAACATACATACATACACATACACATACACATATTTACAGAAACAGCTGTTTCATTTCACTCTAGAGCAGTGACTAAACCTAAAATTAAAACCCGAGGCTTCACGAGTTTCTACAAACATCGGTTTATCTCTCTCTCCCTCTCTATCTATCTATTTATCTACCCATCTATCTATCTATCTATCTGTCTGTCTATCTTTCTTCTGTCTATATTTAGTCTGTCTATCCATCTATATAATTCTATCTGAATACCTATCTTTATCTTCTTCCTTCTCTCTCTCCTTCTCCCTTCCCTCTCTTCTCTCTCTTCTCTCTCTCTCTCTCTCTCTCTCTCTCTCTCTCTCTCTCTCTCTCTCTCTCTCTCTCTCTCTCTCTCTCTCTCTCCTCTCCCTCTCCTCTCTCCTCTCCTCTCCTCTCTCGCCTCTCCCTCTCTCTCCCTCTCTCCTCAACCCCCTCGACGTCCCAGATCCCGCGCCGCTAAATCACCGGTGAGAAAGTGAGCTACATTTCTTAACTTTTCTCGAGAATTCTTAATCCATTCTCGAAATCTCTCAAAAAACTCTGAACTGGGATTTGATGTTCGTGTTTGCAGAGAACGGTGTTTTAGAGGTCGGTTTTGCTGTTGGTCGGGTTTTGGTGGAGTTTGCTCAAGGGGGAGGAAAATCTATAGTTTTTTTTAAGGTTTTTGCTTTTTTTTTCTGTTGTTAGTGTATGTTTTTTTTTTTTTTTTTTTGGGGGGGGTTAGTTTAGTTTTTTGTGTTATTATTATTATTTATCGTTATAATGTTATTATGTGTATGTTTTTTTTCTTTTTTGGGGGGGGGGGTTAGTTTAGTTTTTTGTGTTGTTATTATTATTTATCGTTATAATGTTATTGTTGTTTTATTTGTTATTATGATTATCATCATTATCGTTATTGTTGTTGTTAGTTGTAATAGAAGTAGCATTAGTACCACTAAAATAACATCAATAGACATTATTATCATCAGTTATAATCACATCTATCAGTACTGAATTTATGTACTATTGTTATCAAGAATATTACAATTACAAGATCCAAAAAGATATAAGATATAATCATCATTGCAGTAGATATAAACTCGAATACTAGGAACACTCATAGATCCCATACCATTGGAAAATGATCCATGTCTATTTCTATCATTACTTTTATATGTAAGGCTGTTGTTTAGTTATGGCTGTGCTCGGAATAATATTTTTTCTCCGTGAGTTGTTGCTGTTGCTATCTAAGTGTGTTTAATAGGGTCAAAGATGCAACAAAAATGTCCACACTTGAAGAATTACAATAACTGGTGACGTCCGTGTTTCCTTATTTTGCAATTCTTATGAATCCTTAAAAAAAATATATATTTTTATCTAAATTGGGCTAAGACACACTGGTAAGAAAA
>NW_020868504.1:145437-160437 GCF_003789085.1 Penaeus vannamei | reverse complement strand
TGGGTGTGATAGTCCTTGCTTGTACACAAACCTTCGTGTTTATTCCCGGAGAGCCTCTTTGTGGACCCGCCCATTGTCCCCCGCTCGCCACGCCTCCTTGAACACTCCCCAAGCACGGACCCCCAACCCCCCCCCCCCCCCCTCCTTTTCGAGTACCCTTACATCTGCACAAGAATCACTGTACATCCTCGAGGGGGTCGGGGGGGTCGGGTGGGTCGGATGGGGTCGGGGGGTCGGGTCGGAGGGTCGGGGGGGCGGGTCGGAGGGTCGGGGGGTGTCGGGTCGGAGGTCGGGGTCTGGGTCGGAGGGGTCGGGGGCGGGGTCGGGGGGGTCGGGGGGGGGTTCGGGGTCGGTGGGTCGGGGGGTCGGGGGGGTCGGGGGGTCCTCTACTTCCCTACTTCCTGCAGTCTGGATGAGTGGGGGGGGAGGGATAGGGGAAGAGGGAAGAGGGGGAAGGAGAGGGGAGGGGGGTGTGATTGGGATGAGCCTCAGAACATGTTTTGGACTTGTTGGAGGGCCGGCGATGAGCGTAAAAGGGATTGGGCGCCGGTTCTGATTTAATTGGGTTTTGTATAGTGTCTCGTAGGACTCCGTTGTATAGATCGGGATGAGGATTCGGCTTTGTTTGTTTGATATGGCGGACCCTGTCTCATTCGCGTCTTTTTTTCTTTTCGCTCTCTTTCGCTCTTCTTCTCTCTCTTCTCTCTCTCTTCTCTCCCTCTGTCTCTTTCTCTGTCGTCTTTCTCTCTCTCTCTCTCTCTCTTTCTCTCTCTCTCTCTCTCTCTCTCTCTTTCTCTGTCTTCTTCTCTCTTTCTTTCTCTCTCTCTCTCTCTCTCTCTCTCTCTCTCTCTCTCTCTCTCTCTCTCTCTCTCTCTCTCTCTCTCTCGCTCTCTCTCTCTCTCTCTTCTCTCTCTCTCTCTCTCTCTCTCTCTCTCTCTCTCTCTCTCTCCTCTACTCTACGTTTTTACTCTCTCTGCTTCTTTACCGTCACATTCGTCCCTCCCTCTCCTCATCTCATCCTCTCCCTCCCTCTCTCTCTCTCTCCCTCATTCTCTCCTTCCTCCCAATCTCCATCCCCTGATAAGCAACCTTTTTCCCCTTTCTCCTCCCCCTCCCCCCCTCTTTTTATCCATCGTTCCTTTCCTTCCTACTTTTATTGCTTCTCCCTCTCATCCACTTTTCTCTCCCTCTTCCCTGCCTTTGCGCGGCTTCCCTTAGACGTCACAAGGGCGCCGATATTTTTAATAATACGAAAGGCGACGCAGAGAGACCTTGCTTCGGGGAGAAAAAAAAATTATGATTTTATTATTATGCGAACAACACACAACACACACACACACACACACACACACACACACACACACACACACACACACACACACACACACACACACACACACACACACCACAAACACGCACACACACACACACATACACACACACACACACACAGACACACATACACACACACACACACACACACACACACGCACACACACACACACACACACACACACACACACACACACACACACACACACACACACACACACACACACACACACACAGAGAAATGATTTTCCTCCGGCGCTGATTCCAGTTTGATTTGAATGCATTTTTGATTATTGTTGCTGATATTCCTCCGATGCATCTATCATCGCGATATTGACATTTTAATTATATATCTATATCTGTATCTGTATCTTTTTCTATATCTATCACTCTATTTATCTATCTATCAATTTATCAGTCTGTCTATCTATCTATCTACCAATCTATTTATATATCTATCTATCAATCTATCTTTATCTATATCTATATATATGTGTGTATGTGTGTGTGTGGTGTGTGTGTGTGTGTGTGTGTGCGTGTGTGTGTGTGTGTTGTGTGTGTGTGTGTGTGTGTGTGTGTGTGTGTGTGTGTGTGTTGTGTGCGTGGTGTGGTGCGTGTGTGTGTGGTGTGTGTGCGTGTGCGTGTGTGTGCGTGTGTGTAATATTCATCGTCGTAAATTTGCGTGCGTGTGCGTGCGTTGATCCCGCCTCTCGTTCGGGAAAATGCCTGGCGCTGTTCCCTGAAATGGCGGCGATTTTTACCCAAGATTTGTTTTGGACAGCCACCGCCGCCGCTAAACGTTACGGCGCTCGTGGGCGGCGGCGATTTACGGGCGTTGGGGGGGGGGGGGTTGTGGGCGGGGTGAAGGGTGAGGGGTGAGGAGGGGGGGTGGAAGGAGAAGGAGGAAGGGGGGGGGTATGCAATATGGAAAATCTGTGCTGAGAAATATTTGGTTCTTTTCTCCTGTGTGGTTTTCCTCCTTGATGTACCTTTTTCTTTCTTTTCTTTTTTCTTCTTTTCTTCCGTCTGTCTTTGTGTTTTAAGGCTGTCTGTCTCTGTCTCTCGTGTGTCTGTCTTTTCTCTTTCTCTGTCTCTCTTCTCTCTCTCTCTCTCTCTCTCTCTCTCTCTCTCTCTCTCTCTCTCTCTCTCTCTCTCTCTCTCTCTCTCTCTCTCTCTCTCTCTCTCTCTCTCTCTCTCTCTCTCTCTCTCTCTCGCTCGCTCTCTCTCCTTCTACCTCCACCTCTTTCTTTCTCTCTTTCTTCTTTTCTCTCTCTCTTTCTCTCCCCCCCCCCCCCTACCCTCTCAATCCACTCAAATCAACACTGACAAACACTCACCTTCACCGCCACGCAGAAAATAACAACCATAACTGACCATGACAACCACATCAACCTCAACACGATAAAAGTGCCCGAATGATAATAACAAATCCATGATATCGACAATTCGGTTATTCACAGACGCTCCGAAATGCAGCTGCAATCACTGCAGGTTGACGAGGGAAGATAAGCAAATCGTTCTTGCAGCAGAACAAAGAGCTAGTGAGAGCTTAAGTGGTTCGAAGACGCTCGTAAGACTCGTGGAGAAGTGTCTTTTCGAGAGGGTGAGAGGGGTGGAGTGACGCGGAGGTGGGAGGAAGATGAGGTGGAGTATGTGGAGTTTTTGAGGGGGTGGAGTAGTGGGAGGAGGGTGGAGGGTATTTGAGGGGTGGAGTAGTGAGGGAGGAGCGGAGGGTAAGGTAGAGTAAGTGGAGTTGTAGAGTGAGTGACGTAGGATGAGTGGGAGTGGGTGAAGTAGGGGAGTGGAGGGTGAGGTGGGCGTGGGAGGGATGAGGGAGGGGAGGAGGCATAGGGAGAGACAGGGAGGGAACGAAGGCACTGAAGGATGGGAAGGATGCAGAGGAGTGAGGGGGGGAGAAGGGGGAGGAGGGATGGGGTGAGATGAGGGAGGGGAGGAGGCATGGGGAGAGATGGGGGGGGAGAGGAGGGATGAGGAGGCATGGGGAGAGACGAGGAAGGGAAAAAGGGGTGGGGAGGGATGGAAGAGATGAGGGAGGGGAGGAGGCATGGGGAGAGGAGGGGAGGGGGAGGAGGGGGGGGGTATCGTAATGTCATCACAGGAGAGAAAAAGTCAGAGGCGGATTCTCTAATGAATCGGCGAGAGAGGAGGAGAGAAAGGGAGGAGGAAAGGGAAGTGAAAGAGGAAGGAAGGAAGGAGGGAAGAAGAGAATAGAGCAGAGGAATGGAAAAAAGAGAGGAAGAGAGAGAGAAAGGGAAGAGGAAGGAAGGAGGGAAGAGGAGAATAGAACAGATGAAATAGAAGAGGGAGGGAGAAAAGAGAGGAAGAGAGAGAGAGAAAGGGAAGAGGAAGGAAGGAGGGAAGAAGAGAATAAAGGAGAGGAAATAGAAGAGGAAGGGAGAAAAGAGAAGAGGAGAATAAAGGAGAGGAAATGGAAGAGGAAAGGAGAAAATAGAGGAGGAGGGAGAGAAAGGAAGAGGAAGGAAGGAAGGAGGGAAGAGGAGAATAAAGGAGAGGAAATGGAAGAGGAAGGATAAAGAATGAGGAAGGGGGAAGAAGGGGAGAGGAAAGGAAGATCAGGAGAACAAATGAGGAGTAGGAGAGACAGCAAAACGTAAGAGAAAATAAGAGAAGTAGAGGAGGAAAAGAGAGACATAAAAACAGGAGAGAAAGAGGAAGGGAAGAAAAAGGCAGAACGGGAAAAAAGGAAAAGAAAAAAAAGAAGAGACAAAAAACACAACAAAAAACAAAGAAGAAAATAAGAGAACAAACAAGAAAGAAGCAAAGAAACATACATCGAGAGAAACTCCCATATTAAGAAAGGAATTTGTTTGTCGTTATTCCCTCTTCCTCTCCCCTCCACCTCACCCCTACCCCCCATTATTTCCCTGTCTTCCTCTTTCTCTTTTCTCTTCTTCTCTCTCTCTCTCTCTTCTTCTCCTCTCGTCTCTCTCTCTCTCTCTCTCTCTCTCTCTCTCTTCTCTTCTCCTCTCTCTGCTCTCTCTCTCTCTCTCTCTCTCTCTCTCTTCTCTCTGCTCTCTCTCTCTCCTTCTCCTCTCTCTCTCTTTCTCTCTGCCTTTCTCTCTCTCTCTGCTTTCCCTCTCTCTCTCCTCTTCCAAGCATTCTCTCCCTTCTCCTTTCCCTTATCTCTCTCTCTCTTTCCTCTCCATATCTCTCTTCTCGGCTTCCTCTATCAATCTTCTTCTTACCGTCTCTAACCCGTTATCTCCCTCTCTCCTTCTTTCCCTCTCTCCCTCTCTCCCTCTTTCTCTCCCCACTAATGAAATAACTCACGGGCGCTGATTAACTTACGGAAATGAGGAGAAAAAGATACCCCAAAAAACATCGTCCTTTCTTCGTCTCATTATCTCCATCATGTATCTTTGATTGGGAGGATTCGCCAAGCACCTAATCAGGCCAAGTGTTAATCTCTTACCTTAGAGGATGAGGTTGTGGAATCGGGCGAACGCTGCGAAAAGGAATGATGGAGGAGGAGTGAAAGAAAGAGGAGAGATAGATTAGATTAGGATTAAAAGATATTTATAAGAAAAGGATGAGTGTGGGAATCGGGTAAATGAGGATTTGTGGTTGATCGGGAATTCGTGTTGAGGGAGAGGTTGAGAGTCAGTCTATTTTGGGGACGTGTGGAAAGAATGAATGGAAGAATGAGTGAAAGAAAGAGGAGAGATAGATTAATTAGATTAAAAAGATAGAAAAGAGAAGGGCGGGGAGAGTCAGTCTATTTTGGGACGTGTCGAAAGAATGAATGGAAGAAGGAGTGAAAGAAAGGAGAAAGAAATAAAAAAGACCGGAGAAAGATAATTTGGAGAAAAGAATGAAATGATAGAAGGAGTGAAAGAAAGAGGGAGAAAATAGATGATAAATAAAAACTGAAAAAGAACGGCGGAGAGAGTCAGTCTAAATTTTGGGGACGGTAGTCGAAAGAATGAATGGAAAGAAATGAGTGAAAGGAAGAGGAAGAATAGATTAGATTGATTAAAAGATTAGAAAAAGGAGGGCGGGAAGTCAGTCTATTTTGGGACGTGTCGAAAGAAATGAAATGGAAGAGGAGAGTGAAAGTAAAGATAGGTGAGATAGATAGAATTAGAATAAAAAGACCTTGAAAAAGAAGGCGGGAGAGTCGAGTCTATTTGTGGACGTGTCGAAAGAAATGAATGAAAAGAATGAGTGAAGAAAGAGGTGAGAGATAGATTAGAATAAAAGACCTGAAAAGAAAGGGCGGGGAGAGTCAGTCTATATTTTGGGACGTGTCGAAAGAATGAATGGAAGAATGAAGTGAAAGGAAGAGGAGAGATAGATTAGATTAGATTAAAAAGATTAGAAAAGAAAGGGCGGGCGGGGAGAGTCAGTCTGAATTTGGGGCGTGTGCCGAAAGAATGAATGGGAAGAATGAGTGAAGAAAGAGGTGAGATAGATAGATTAGAATAAAAGACCTGAAAAGAAAGGGGGCGGAGAGAGTCCGGAGAGTCAGTCTATTTTGGGCAGGATCGCAGACTCGTGTCGAAAAGAATGAATTGGGGGCTGACGCAGATAAATTACTTGTGAAGGAAGTAGGACGCAGGAACGGATATAGACGATAGATGAGAGGGTGATAGATTGCTCATGACAGAGGTGAGCCCGCGGAGAGTACAGTCTATTTTGGGACGTGTCCGAAATATGTGCACCACGTATCCGGGTGCATTGCGTTAGTACCACGCCGTATACCGCGAGAGCAGAGGAGATTGTGGGAGAGAGGTTCAGCGTGTCCAGGAGAGGACTAATAAGGAAGCTGACTGTAGTAGGATATGTAACTGAGAGATGCGTAAACAGTCGATGAGAGAATAAGGGCAACGGTTGTTCGGAGTGAGGGGGCGATGATATACACAGAAGGGTGGGCGGTAGGTGGAGATTAGACGATAGAAAAAGGGAAAAGATAGATTCAGTCTGAGAGAGCGATGAGAGAGGCGAGCACGAGAGAGGGACGGAAGGAATGAAGAAAGAGGGGAAATAGTAAGAAAACAGAGAAAAAAAAACAGAAGAAAAGGAATGGGAAAAAAATGACAAAAACCTAAGAGCAAAAACAGAGGCAAGAATAAAATAAATTAAGAAAAAAGGAAAAAGAAACTATCAAAAAAGCAGAGACTTAACAAGACGGAAGAAAGACGAAAGAAAAAAAAAAGTACGCGGCGGGTGAATGCGGCAGAGAAAGCAAAGGAAAGGACCTAAATAAAGAAATAATAGAACACAAAAAATAGACGCCCTCTCCATGTCGCCTTTAATGCTTTCAGATACAGATTTAGTGGGCGGCAGACAGCGCTTCCGTGGCAGAGTGCTGGTGCAGTGGTGTTATATTATGCATTTATATTGATATTTTATATTTGATTGTGTGTGTGTGTTGTGTGTGTGTTGTGTGTGTGGTGTGGTGTGTGTGTGTGTGGTGGTGTGATGTGTGTGTGTGGGTGTGTGGTGTGTGTGTGTGTGTGTGTGTGGTTGGTGTGTGTGTGTGTTTGGTGTGTGTGTGTGTAGATGTGTGATGGTGGTAATGTTTGTAGTGGCTACATATAAGTGATATAAGGATTATATGATGCTCACACGGTTGAACCACGTCACCTAACGGTGATTAGTTAGATTAGCCCCGTTCTGCCCTGTATTTTCTTCCCTTCCTCTTTCTCTACCTGTATTTTTTTAATTTAGATCTGCTCTTTTCACTCCTCTATCTTCTCTTTATTGTTGTTTTCTCTGTTATCGAGTTCAATTAATGAAGTTTAGAGAGTGCTGAGAGAGGTTCAGCATCAGAGAGAGATGAGCACGAGATGAGCACGAGAGATGAGGCACGACTAGAGAGAGAGAGAGGAGATGCAGACATTGAGTATGCATCGACGCTGAGATATTTTTGACGCTTAGTTAGCGCATCTCGCCAAGACTTAACTTCCCGCCGTAGCACTCAATATAGAAGTAAACGAGCGTGAGTATATTAATAAACAGCTGATTTTGACAACCACGAATTAATGAGAATCCGCTTCTCAATTACAAATTACACATCCCTCCATCCACATTCGATGTACCATACAACCTTAACTAATACCATTTGTTTTTAACTTTTTCTTCTTCTGCCGTCTCTCCTCTCTCTTTCTCCTCTGCCTTCTATTCTAAATGCGTTCGCTTTCTCTCATACCATCCTGCTCCTCTAGTTTTTCTTCGCTGTTTCCTCCTTCCATTTCCTCTCCATTTTGGGACAGGTCACTTCTACCGTCTTCTTCTCTTTGCATTTCGCTCCCGCTTTCCTCTTCGTGATATGAGTCGGACCACACAACTCTGGCCTCTCCATTCTTTATTCTCTTGCTGCCCTGCCTTCCTATGCGCTCGTTCTCCCGTTTCCTCATCTCGTCTTCTTCCTCTCTTTTCTTTCGCCGTCCCTCTTCTATTTCATTCTTGTTTCTAATTCTCCTCTTTCGCCTCCTTCCTTCCTCTTCCTTTTCTCTCTCTTCCTCTCTTTTTTCTCATTCCTCTGCTCTTATTCTTTCTTCCCTCTTCCTTCCTTCCTCTTCTACTTCCCTTATCCTCCTCCCTTTCTGCTCCTCCTCTCGCCGTATTTCATTAGAGAATGCCGCACGCTCTGACTTTTTTCTCGCATCTACCTGTGAATGAACATTACGATACCACCCCGCCCTGCCTGCCCCCTCACCCTGCCTCTCCAAACCATGCCTCCTCCCAAACCTCTCGTCATCTCTTCCCATCCCCTCCCCACGCCCTTTTCCCTTCCTCGTTCTCCCCATGCCCCTCATCCCTCCTCGTCCTACCGCATCTCTCCGCATGCCTACCCTGTCGACCCTGCACGTACCTCATTCAACCCGAATCCCTCCTCCCTTCCTCCCGCCCTCCTCACTCCTCTGCATCCTATTTCCACGATTCCTTCAGTGCGCCCTTCGTTCCTCGCCCCCTTGTCTCTCCCTATGATCCTCCACCTCCCTCATCCTCCCACACGCCACCTCTCACCCTCCACTCCCCTACTTCACCCACTCCACCTCATCCTACCTCACTCATCTACTACTCCACTTCTCCTTATCTTACCCTCCGCTCCTCCTAGAAGTGCAGGGGAATTGGGTGTTGCCCTTGTGCATGTGAGTGCTTGCTAGTCACTACTACGAATCTGGGTTGTTGTTTTATTTTTCCCTGATAGTAAGTTGCTCGGCTTGGTCAGGTGTGGGGGGGATCGGACTTTCATCTTTCACGTTTTGACATAAGACCAAGGCTTGCGGTCTGTCCGGCTTACAAGACAACTCTACTCACCACCCTCAAATCACCGCACCTCGGCCTCAAAAAAAAAGGAGACGTTAAAGCCCAGATTCGTTCACTGCGTCATGCTGTGTACCAACCACACTCACCCTTCGGCCTACCGTGTGGTGGCGTGGGCGAGTTAGGATCGGGGACGTGGCATAAGAACGGATCAGACGGCCGGCGTGCCACTCTATTAATATATTAGTCCCTGTTTGTTTGTCTTATTTGTTTTAAATGTTTTATTTTTATTTAATCCTTTTTTTGTAAAGGAGTTTGTTTGTTTTATGTGAAACGTGGATTTGTATATGGGTGGATCATATACGTGTACATATGCGGATATATTCACTAATATGTGACAGATACACATACCCGCATGACACACATGCAGATAACCCACCACAACACACACACACACACACACACACACACACCACACACACACACACACACACACACACCACACACCCGTAGAACCACAAACATAACATACAACATACACACCAAGAGAACAAGTAAAAAAAAAAAAAAATAAAAATGAATCAGTGCAAAAAACGAAATACACTGATTAAATTTTCCCAGCCCTGAATATTAGTTTATCCCCCGGGATTCTGGCCGCGTCCACTGGCCAAGCCCGGAGCCCGAAATTGGCCAGCGGCGGGCGTGAAGTTGGGCCGTGGGGCGCGAGGGCCTGGGCGCCCGGGCTGTCCTCCTTGGGCGTATTGCACATTGCAGGGGGAGAGCACTTCGGTCGGCTGGCACCTTGCTTTTGTGTTTTTGCTTCTTGGTTTGTGTTCTGTCCTTACTCTTTTTTTTCTTCTCTCTCTCTCTCTCTTTCTCTGTCTGTACATGTCTGTCTGTCTGTCTGTCTGTCTGTCTGTCTGTCTGTCTGTCTTCTGTTCTGTCTGTCTGTCCTGTCTGTCTGTCTCTCCTCTCCTCTCTATCTCTTCTCTCTCTCTCTCCTCTCTCTCTCTCTCTCTCTCTCTCTCTCTCTCTCTCTCTATATCTCTCTCTCTCTCTCTCTCTCTCTCTCTCTTCTCTCTCTCTCTCTCTCTCTCTCTTCTCTCTCTCTCTCTCTCTCTCTCTCTCCTCTTCTCTTCTCTCCTCTCTTCTCTTCTCTCTCTCTCTTCTTCTCTCTCCTCTCTCTCTCTCTCTCTCTCTCCTCTCTTCTTCTTCTTTTCTCTCTCTTTCTCATTTCTTCTCTCGTCTCTCTCTCTCTCCATCTCCTCTCTTTCTCTTCTTTCTCTCTCTCTCTCTCTCTCGTTCTCTCTCTCTCTCTCTCTCCTCTCTCTCTCTCTGATCTTCTGCCAGCCCCTTACCGTCCAATTACGTTGATGTCTCGTAGTTGCGGGAAATCCGAATGAAGGTGTTTCTCACTCTACTTGGGGTTATGTTTTCCCGGCGTGGTGTCGTTGGGCGGTGGAAGGGCGAGTCGGCGGGAGTCTGCTAGAGGTAAACACTTCGGCTTTGAGTGTACCGTCGGAGGCGTGTGTGTAATGCCACGAGGGTGTGTAGATTAGATGGATTAGATAGATTTAGATAGATGGATGGATGGATGGATGGTGGATGATTAATGGATTAATGGATTAGACAGATAGATAGATAGGTAGATAGATAAGAGAGGTTTAGATCGAATTGATGGATTAGCACAGATAGTAGATAAGGATCAAGAAAGGGAAAGAAGGAGAGTTTCATATAGAGATAGATGTATAGATAGATAGATAGAAAGAGGAGAACACATCTGTATCTGTGTATGTGACCAAAGATGTAGAATCTAACGAGAATTGGCGCAAAAAAAAAAAAAGAAAAATGCCATCCTGTGAATTTTTCATCAAGGATTCTCTCCTCTCCTTCATAAAGAAAAGAAGAAAAACGTAAAAGCAAATAATAGAATTCAGGTCTTGTTAATGCTGTCAGGAGTTTTGCTTTAAAGAAAAAAAAAAATGAAGGTTCTTTCTTTCACATCCACATTTTACATAATACTTGGCAGCTAAAATCTAGACCATTCTGCTGTCAAGGAATTCACTCCCAGAGATTTTACTAACTTGCAAAATGAAATGTTATTATTCATGTATACACGGACCCCTGATTTTTGCTGTTTTATCTTCTGATTTTGCGTGTAGACTAACTAACTGTAGGTCAATTTGAACCCAAAAATAAATTTGTATTCAGATGGTCTACATACAGTCATATTTTCTTTGTTGTATTGTTTTCTAAAATATATTTTTTTCATTCTATTCTGTTCTCTTCTATTCTATTTCATTCTTTTCTATTCCGTTGTTATATTTTATTCAATTGTATTCTGTTCTGTTGTTTTTTTTTATTATTATATTACTTTTCCCCCTGAGTGAAATTGCAATCAAATCATACGCATAGTTGCATTCCATTTAAATCAAGCGTGACTTATTGTTCTATCTTCTGTATCAATTTAAGTCCATTTTTGTATCTGTTATGTCTACAAAATTGTTTTATGCTTTATTTATTCTATTATTTATTTATTACACGTTACGTTCCTCCATACGAAAGCTGTATCTGATGATTTACATGAATAAATTAATGATGATGATTGTGAAACGTAAGAAAAAACAAAACCAAAGATGTTGACGGTAGTGAAAGTGATGGCAATGATGATGATAATAATGGTAATAATAATAACAATAATGGTAATAATAATAATGATAATGATAACAATAATGATGATGATGATAATAATAATAATGACAATAATGATAATAATAATAATAATAATAATAATAATTAATATAATAATATAAAACAAAACAACGATACCAATAATAATGATAATAACAACGATAACAATAATAATGATAAATGAAAAGACAATTGAAATGCCTCGCTTTCCTCCGGCGTGTGACAGCTGTCTCTGTTGCAAGTCGGGGCTCCTTGCTAGCAAAGAAGCCATACAAGCGAGAGGCCTAATACTGCCATAATTAGGCGGCGCTATAACGGTACGGTTCTAAGCAGGCGAGGCTATTGTCGGATTATGAAATATATTATACTTGGGAGAACACGTGGCATAGGAGAAGGAGTTTGAGAGGAGGGAAAGAGAAGGAATGGAAGGAAGAGAGAGGAGAGGCAGAGGAGGGAAAGAGAAGGAATGGAAGGAAGAGAGAGGAGAGGCAGAGGAGAGGGAGAGAAGGAATGGAAGGAAGAGAGAGGCAAAGAAAGGAAGAGAATTGAAAGAGAAGGAAAATGGAAAGAAAAAGAAAGATGAAAGAGATGGAAATAAAGAAATGTAAGAAAAAGTGAAAAAAATAGAAAAGCGGAGAAAATAAACATACAAAACAGCTTCTGTTTATTGATGATGGTAAGAAACAAGTAGACGCCGTTATTATAAACTTTAATATGGATGAAGAGAAGACAAATGAGAGAGAGAGAGAGAGAGAGAGAGAGAGAGAGAGAGAGAAAGAGAAGAAGAGGAAGGGGATGAGAGACAGAGAAAGAGAGAGAGAGAGAGAACGAACGAGAGACAGAGACAGAGAAAAGAGAAAGAAGAGAAGAGAGAGATTTGGGAGCTGCGATCCATGGGATTTAAGGCGGTTAATGAAGAAAGACCAACTTGAACTAAAAAAAAAAAAAAAAAAAAAAAAGTAAATTAAGGAGGCACAAGGTAGCCATTACGCCGTGACTAATTAACGCCCCGAAATTTCTCCGAGATGTCGCGCTCTGCTTAAAAAAAAAAAAAAAAAAAAAAAAAAAAAAAAAAAAAACGAGAAAAAAAAGACAAGCTAGTCTTAAGATTTCAGAGTCGGTTTCATAGAGAGAGGAGGGGAGGGAGGAGGAAGGGGGAAGGAAGGGGGAAAGGAAGAAGAGAGAGGAGAGAGAGAGAAGGGAGGGAGGAGAGATTAGATAGATAGACAGATAGATAGATAGAGAGAGAGAGAGAGAGAGAGAGAGAGAGAGAGAGAGAGAGAGAGAGAGAAGAGAGAGAGAGAGAGGAGAGAAGAAAGACAGAGAGAGAGAGAGAGAGAGAAGACGAAACAGAATCAGCGAGAAAAAAAGAAAGATGGGAAAGAGCAAAGAGCGAGCGAGAGAAATATAAGTTGAAGAACGAGACCAAGAACGAGGAAGAAAGAGAGAAAAAAAAGTTCCCAGGACAGAACGAGAGAAGAGAGAGAGAAAAAAATATATATTCCCAGGAAGGAGGTGCGGAAAGGAGCTGGAACTCGGTCGCAGATTTAGAGGAACGGCAGAACGGCGAGTTGTGCTTCACGGCCTCGAGGCCGGTCGCCAGGGGGGGGGGGGATCGGCTGGCGGATCGCTCTGTGGCTTGGGTGAAGATTATTAATTTTGTCTGTCTGTCTCTGTCGTCTCTCTCTCTCTCTCTCTCTTCATCTTCTCTGTTTGTGTATCTCTTTCTATTTTTTTCGCTTGCTTTTTTTTCTTTCTTTCTCTCCTTTCATATCTTTCTGTTTCTTTGTATCTTTCTTTATTTTTTTTCGCTTGCTTATTTTATCTCTCTCTCTCTCATCTCTCTCTTCCCTCTTTCTCTCTCTCTTCTCTCTCTTTCTCTCTCTCGTATCTCTCTCTCTCTTCGTCCTGCTCTCTCTCTTCTCCTTTCTGTTCTTTTTATCTCGTCTTTATTTTTTTTCGCTTTGCTTTTTTACTTTAATCTTTCTCTTTGTTCTTCTTTCCTTCTATTCTATCCTAATCATTATTATATTATCGGATCTATTTCTATCTCTAATCTATCTATGCAGTTTTTCTTGTTTGTATTTAATTTACTATTACAAACATTATTCTATGAAAAACAATGATAATCAGTATCATTTTTATTATACTAAAATTGTAATGTTTTTTATCATTATCATCTTTAATTCAAATTTCCCCATGTGTATTTTATATACTCTCTTCCTTCCACATCCTCTTCATCCTTCCTCTTCCTCTTACCCCTCTTTCTTCACCTACTTCTCTTCCTTCTTCCTACCATCTTTCTCTTCTCCTCCTTCTCATTCTTTGCTTCCATTCTTTTCTTCTCTCCTCCTACCTCCTTCCTCCCTACCCCTCTCTTCCACCTCATCCTCTTCTCTTCCACTTCTTCATCCTCTCCTCTTCAACACCTACTCCTATTCTCCTCCTACTCATCTCCCCCTCCCTACCCCTCTTCGTCTCCTCCCCCATCTCTTCTCAATATTCCTCCTCCTCCTCCTCCTTTCTCCTTTCTTCCTCTTCTCCAAGTTTCGCATCTCGGACGGACGCCAGAGCATGACACCTGCCTGTCCATTAACAAAACAACAATTCTCGCGGCTTTTGTTAGCGTGGGCGTTGATGCAGAAGTTGTTGGGAGGAGAAAGTGCAGGGAAGTTCACAGAGAGAGAAGTGAAGACAGATTTTCTTATGTGAAATGTTTTTTTTTTTTCTTTTTCGGGAGATGACTTTGAACAGTGAGAGAGCAGGTTTTTTTTTTTTTTTGAGGTTTTTGTATTCTTTCTTTCTTTTTCTGTATCTGTGTTTGTCTCTTTGTCTGTTTGCATGTCTCCGTCTCTGTCTTTGTCTTTGTTTTTTTTCTGTGTGTGTGTCTGTCTGTCTCTCTCTTTTTCTCTTTCTCTTTCTTTCTCCCTATTCTCTTGTCTACTCTCTCTTTCTCATTTATACCTATTTTTATAATATCATCGGTATAAAAACGATTATAAATTATAATAAATCTATATTACATTTACTTCATGATATGCTTATATAGATTGACAACAGATCGTAATACATAGACTGGGGTAAATGACAGATAGATAGACAAGAGATAGAATACATAAAAAGAGTAGATATTAATAAGATAGACGACGAGAGATAAGATAGAACAGATAGACCAGAACAGAGAGATGATAAATAGAGACAGACAGAGAATAGAAAACAATAGAGCAGACAGAGAGAAGATATAGATAGACAGACAGAAGATAGATAAAAACAATCAGACGACAGAAGATGATAAATAGAATAACAAGACATAAGACAAAGAAAATGAAACAGACAGAGAGAAGATAAAAGGATTAGACTACAAGAGAATGATAAAATAGAACAGACAGAGAGAAATAAATAGATTAGCCCCAGAGAGATAGATAAATAATAGACATACAACGAGAATAGAATAAATAGAACAGAGAGATAGATAAATAAGATAGAAGACAGAGAGACAGAAATAGATAGACAGAGAGAGAGATAGAAAACAGATAGACAGACAGAGAGATAGAAAATAGATAGAACAGATAGAGAATCAGCTACATCTACTTGACATGCATACACTAACCACACTAGAAACACATACACAGACAGTCCAAATATCACCGCATCTATGTACAAACACCCAAACATCTCTCTCTTTCCCCTTCTTTCTTCCTCCTTCGATCAATGTGTCATCAA
>NW_020868504.1:132937-137937 GCF_003789085.1 Penaeus vannamei | reverse complement strand
CAAGTTATTTACAGCGTGCGTCGGTTCAGCGGATTTCACGGTTCTCAAGTCTAAAAGCATCCCTAGTTAACTGGGAAGCTCGCGGATCAATAATTAATTCGATTTACAGCGGCCTGGCGAATGTTGAGATGCGTCTTTTCGAGGTGGAATCCGCTGGAATATGTTGTTTATAATTGGCCGTTCTGTGACGAGGGATGATCTGTGTAAAGCCGCTTTTATATATGTCGTTTTAAGAGGAAAGTGAAAGTACTCGGCTTTCATGCATGATGTTAATTGGTATCGGTATGTAAGTGGGACTTTTGCACTTGTCCGAATGTGTTTCTTTGTGTTAGGAGTTGTGTAATGGTGCGTTAGTGTACGGGGAAACTTGCTTTGAAGAGCATGTGTTCGTGTGTGTGTGTGTGTGTCTGTGTAGACGCCTGTGAGTGTGGATTTGTGTACGCGTGTTGCTTATCTGTGTACGCGCGCGAGTATGTGAGAGTGAGTGGATATGCATTTAGTGTATTTGCGTGTGAGTGTAAATATTTGTCTCTTTGTACATAGATGTAAAATTGATGCAGACGTTCGCATGCGTTTCAGATTTATTCACGAATGCGAAGGCATGTTGTTATAGGACGTCCTTCTTCTGACCGCCGGGCGTGTGACAGACAGGTTGTGAGTCTCTCTGTCGAGTCTGCCACGCCCGGGATCGACACATCGCTCCTCGGTCGCCTTCCACGGGTTTAGCGAAGCCGTACGACTCCCTTCGGCCTCCGTGGGTCATCGCCCTCCCAACATTTGCACTTTTTAAATGGCTTTCCGTCGAATGTGTGATTCCCTTGGGCGTGGTGGGGGGGGGAAACGGGGGGGGAGGGGCTGAGGTGGGGGGAAAAAGGGTAGCGTTATGGATGTGGAATTTACTGTGGATGTTAAGAGGGGTAAAAAAATGAAGGGGGGGGGGGGCGGAAGCTTTGGTTAAAAGTTTGGTTCCTGTTTTGGGAAGAGCAAAGTTTGGTCGTTCTGTCTCCCTTACTCCCTCTTTCCCTCCCTTCCTCCTCCCTCTATCTCCCTCCCTCCTCTCTCTCCCTCCCTCCCTCTCTCCCTCCCTCCTCTCTCTTCCTCCTCCCTCTCTCCTTCCCTCCCTCCCTCTCCCCTTCCTTCCCTTCCTCCCTCCCTCCCTCCTTACATCACACATTCCTCAAACAAAGAGTATCCTTCAAAGTATCTATCCCCGGAATTCCATTGTAAGGAAAGAGAGAGTGAGTGAGAAGAGAGAGCGAGAGAGAGAGAAGAGAGAGAGAGAGAGAGAGAGAGAGAGAGAGAGAGAGAGAGAGAGAGAGACAGACAGAAAGAAAGAGAGAGAAAGTGAGACAGACAGAAAGAAAGAAAGAGAGAGAGAGGGCGAGAAAGAGAGACAGAGAGACAGACACAGAGAGAGAGAGAGAGATACAGACAGACAGAAAGAAAGAGAGACACAGACAGACAGAGACAGTGAGAAAGAAAGAAACAGAGAGGGAGAGAGAGAGAGAATCGATTGCTCTCGCATATGTGAACAAAAGTAGCTGAACGCAACCCTGAGCATAATATCCGCCTCTCCGCATGCGGGTATCGAACAGGTCGTCTCATCGGGATTAGCAGGTCAAGGTGACGTTCCCCAGACACACACACAGACACATGTAGGTCGTCTTTGTATGTATGTCTATCTGCCTGTCTCTCTCTCTTTTCTCTGTTTCTCTCTGTCTCTGTTTTTCTCTCTATCTCTCTCTGTCTCTGTTTCTGTCTGTCTGTCTGTCTGTCTGTCTGTCTCTCTCTCTCTCTCTCTCTCTCTCTCTCTCTCTCTCTCTCTCTCTCTCTCTCTCTCTCTCCTCTCTCTCTCCTCTCATCTCTCTCTCTCTCTCTCTCTCTCCCTCCCTTTCTCTCTATATCTATCTATCTATCGATTAATCTATCTATATCTCAGTCTATTTATCTATCTGTCTCTGTCTATCTATCTATTTATCTACCTATAACGCTATCGCTGTTGTTGTTTATACAATAACAATTTCTGTTGCTCTTGCTAGCACAGTATTACTATTATTGATAGCAACATATGCTATGGGTAGTTGTAGCATTAGTATTGGTATATCTACGTTATATATCATAATATATACAAAAATGGCTAACTATTTTATTCAAATTTTCTACCGTATAACAATGTGAATGCAACACCAATCTGGAAATATTAAAGTGAAGTCTGCAATATGGAGCCTAATAGATTTTGTTTTAATTTTTTCATAATTGTTAGCTACATTTTCCACCCCAGATTTTCGTCATATTTCGCCTTGGTTTGATCAGATTTTTTCAATTTTTAAAGTATTTGTAATTGTTGCAGGGAGCCCAAGCTTGAGGGGGAATTGTGTTAGATAAATATTTTGTTTGTGAAAAACGATTAGATGAATTTTAATCCTTTAATGGCAGTTGGCGAGAGAAAAGAAAAGGGTTTAATTAGGTTTCGTTGAAGAAATGAGCTGGTTTCCTTTCATATAGATTGTTGGTGTTACTATTATCAGTATCATCATTATTATCCTTGTTATCATTCTCCTTCTCCTCCTCCTTGTCTTCATCCTCCTCTTTTTCTTCCTCCTCCTTCTCCTCCTCCTCCTCCTCATCATCATCATCATCACATCATCATCATCATCATCATCATCATCATCATCATCATCATCATCATCATCATCATCATCATCATCACCATCATCATCATCATCATCATCATCATCAATCATCATCATCATCATCATCATCATCATGTCATCATCATCATCATCATCATCATCATCATCATCATCATCACATCACACACCACCACCACCACCCACAGCCCCACCACACGCCGACCTCCACCGCACCCGAACACACAATCTTTCTCCCTCTCGACCTCTCCCTTTCTCGATCTTTCTCTTTGTCGACACTTCCCTCCTTCTCGAACATTCCTCTTGAACTTCAGCATAATTGGCAACAGCGAATCTCTTCCCGGGGACTGTTTGTGGTTCACTGCGATCGCTTTGAAGAACCGCGGTGTAAATTTGGCCCCAGAGAAGGATTTTTTTTTTTTTTTTTTTTTTTTTTTTTTTTTTTTTTGTCTCTCTCTATTTTTTTTTTTTTCTCATTGATTTTCTTCCTCCACTGAGTGATTATTTGGGGTTTCTCTCTCTCTCTCTCTGTCTGTCTGTCTGTCTGTCTGTCTGTCTGTCTGTCTTCTCTCTCTTCTCTCACTCACCACTCTCTCTCTCTCTCTCTCTCTCTCTCTCTCTCTCTCTCTCTCTCTCTCTCTCTCTCTCTCTCTCTCCTCTATCTATCTCTCTCCTCCTCTCTCTCTCTCCTCTCTCTCTCTCTCTCTCTCTCTCTCTCTCCTCTCTCTCTCTCTCCTCTCTCTCTCTCTCTCTCTCTCTCTCTCTCTCTCTCTCTCTCTTCTCTCTCTCTCTCTCTCTCTCTCTCTCTCTCTTCTCTCTCTCTTCTCTCTCCTTCTCTCTCTCTCTCTCTCTCTCTCTCTCTCGATTGTAGTATATTTTTAAACTCTCTTTTTACATTGCTCTGCACAATTGCATGGTCTATTTTCATTTTCATTTTTATTTTGCTTATTCTTCCTGAAAATTTGAAGGTGTATGAAAAGTCTCCTCACTTTTCACATCTAAAATAGTTAATCCAACCATTTTTTTCTTTTTCTGCTACTTCATCTATTCTCTGTATATCGCTTTTTTATTAGTCTTACTAAAAATGGAACATAATGAAACTAAAAGCGTGTATATATATTTCATAATGATCTTTAATTGTCTATTTTCATACATGTAATTGAACTGACCTTCATTCTATTCATGACCTTATTATTTATTCTTTCAGTTTTCATTTTTCTTGTTGTTATTATTGTTATTATTTTATGTCGTTCTTACGCAATATCCGTTTAATGCAAGTTGCTTCGCACATTAAACGTCTGTTTTTATTTTCCTTCTTCTGTCTGTCTCTTGGTCTCCCTCTCTCCTCTCTCTCTCTCTCTCTCTTCTCTCTCTCTCTCTCTCCTCTCTCTCTCTCTCTCTCTCCTCTTCTCTTCCTCTCTCTCTCCTCCTCTCTCTCTCTCCTCTTCTCTCTCTCTCTCTCTCCTCTCTCTCTCTCTCTCTCCTTCTCTCTCTCTCTCTCTCTCTCTCTTCTTTGTCATCCTTCTGCATTCCTTTATCCATTATTATCACTGTTGTTATTATTATATCATTTATCATTATAAGCATCTATTACATCATCGTTATTTCCTATCATTACTATTTCTCACTTAATTATCCATTTACTTTCATTATTATTAAATTATTACTATTATTACAATCATTATTATTATCACTTATTCTGCAAGTAGTATATCTATCTCATTACTATATATTCCTCCTTCCACCGCATCATCCCTTCTGTGTCCTCCCCCTGTCCACAAACCCTTCCCCTCCCCTTTCCCACCAACCGTCTTCCTCCCTCCACCTCCCCTTCCCCCTCCTTCCCCCTTTCCACCACAACCTTTCTCCCCTCCCTTCTATCTCTTCTCTCCTCCCTCCACGCCCCCCTTCTCCGCACCTCCTTCCTTAAACCGTTCCCAGCCCTGTTATCTCTACTCCTCCCCCTCCCCACCCCATCCCAGGCTTCCTACCCCCCTCCTTTATCCTCCCTTCGACCACCTCCTCCCTCTTCCTCCCCCTCCCCCCCCTCCCACACCACCTTTCTCCCCCTCCCTCCCCCCATCCCCCTTCCCCACTTCCTATACCCCGCCCCCCCCACTCCTTCGCCCTCCCTTCTACAGCCTCCTTCCTTACTTCCTCCCTTTCCTCCCTCTCCCCCCCCCTCCCTCCTTTATCCCTCTTTCCTCCCCTCCCTTATTTTCCTTTGTGTTCCCTCCTTTCCCCCCCTTTTTTTTTTTCCCCCCCTTCAGGGGCCTTTCCTATTTATCCCCCTTTCCCCTCCTTCGTCCTCCCTCTTTTTTCCTCCTCCCTCCTCCCCTTCTTCCTCCC
>NW_020868504.1:123626-128626 GCF_003789085.1 Penaeus vannamei | reverse complement strand
TCTGCTTCTGTTTAATTGTATTTTTATGAATGGTTTGTGTTGCTTTTTGTTATGTTTGTCTCTTTTATTGACTTCCCTCATCCTTCTCTCTCTCTCTCTCTCTCTCTCTCTGTCTCTCTCTCTCTTTCTCTCTCCCTCCTCTCCTTTTCCTGTTACTCATTCTCTTTCTTACCTTCTCTTTTTGGTTATATTGTCCTTTCGATATTTTTAAAATGTTTTGTTTCATTATTTTTCTAAAAACAGGTTGATATTTGTCGTGATCACCTTGACGCTCCCTATGCCTTATCACCTAATTGCCAATTATTATACCACCTTGTTTTTTTTTATTACCTTACTCCCCTAAAGGTAGTGGACATTCTAATGATTACAATGATTCCCTCTTTTTAAATGAGCGTTCAGGTGTACCGTATGGTATATGTACTTTTTTATTATCAGTGCATATGGAGAAAATTATTCTTTTTCCTCGTGAGTTTTCAAATTGTCCACTCTCTAAAAAGTCTCATGCCCTGCCCTGCAAAAATACACGCACGTACACAGACACGTATACTTAACTTCCCCTCTACACATATACAGACATGTACTCTCTCTCTCTTTCTCTCTCTCTCTCTCTCTCTCTCTCTCTCTCTCTCTCTCTCTCTCTCTCTCTCTCTCTCTCTCTCTCTCCCAGCCCCCTCCCTCTTCTATCTCTTCTCTCTATCTATCTCTAACACACTCCTTCAACCAACCAACCACCCAACACCTACACACACTCCTTCACGCCCAGCCCAAAAGCGCATCCCATGGGCCTAAGACCTTGCTTTACCATCCAGGCCGATCGACAGTCCAAGGCTTTAGAGGCGGAGGTGAGCGAAAAACACATGAGTGGAGCAGATTATCACAAGAGGCGACAGGAAACCATGGAGAGACAAGGGCTCGAGCTGGTGCAGACACTCAGGGTGCGTGCGTGTGTTGTGTTTGTGGGGGAGGAGGAGGGGTGTGTGTGGGAGGGGGGGATGTGTGTGTGTGTGTGTGTGGTTTCACGTGTGCGTTTTTTTGTTTGGGTGTTGTGTGGTGTTTGTGTTTATGGTATTGGGGAGGGGTTTGTGTGTACATATGTGCGTGTGTGTGTGTGTGTGTCTTTACGTTTGAATGCGTTGTTTGCTGAGTTAGATGTGTTTAACTATGCAAGAATTTATCTGTGCATTGTACAATGCTGTTTGTCACCTGACCTGTGTTTTATGTGGGGAATATTATCTTTATACTTGTGAAACTATAATAATCTAATAATTCAGCCACAATAAAATATACGATAATAAAACCATTATATAAACCACAACGCACGGTTTCGAGCCAATCCAAGGCTGCTCGAGGAACCCGACTCCCGCTGAGGAAGGATCCAACCTCTCCCTCCCCCCAGAGCGCGGAGGAGGCGGGCTACACGACGGAGGACGTGTCCATCGCCCTGGCCCAGAGCGGCGACAAGAACCCGCTGGAGTGGCTGAAGGAGAACTGGCGGCACATGGTGGACACGGTGCTCACTCTGGCCACCAACTACGGCCACGAGCGACGCGTCAACGACGTCGGGGCCATCACCGCCGCGGAGGCCAAGGCGGCGCTGCGGACGCACAAGGGCAACATCTGGGCGGCCGTGACCGAGTGCGTCGAGCAGCGCCAGAAGAAGGTATGTGTGCGTTTATATATACATGTATATGTGCGTGTGTGCGTATGTGTGTGTATGTATGTATATAGATAGATAGATAGATATGTATATATATACATAGTTGTGTGTATGTATGTATATTTCATGTATAAAGATAATAATGATAATGGAAATAGTGTTAATGTTAATGGTACTGATAATGATAACAGTAATCATTATTATTACTATTATTATTAGTTTTTTTGTTTCTTGTTTTTTGTTTTTAGTAGTACTACTAGTAGTACAATATTGTCATTATAATTATAGTTATAATAATGATAATAATAATGATGATGTTAATGATAGTAGTAATAACATTAGTAATTGTTATAGTAATAGTAACAGTAATAGAAATAGTAATAGTAATGGAATAGTAATGATATTAATACAGTAATAGTAATATGATATGATGATGATGTAAATAATGAAAAGGACAATGATAATAATAATCATAACAGGAGCAACAACACTACAACAAAATGCAATCATAAAAATGAAAATAATAATAAAAATTGGATACCAATCTACTTTTTCCATCTTGCCCTTCATTAATACCCCCCCCCCTCCCACCCCGCCCTCCTTTACAGTTCAACGACATCCTCTCCCGCGGGAACTTCCAGCGGCAGGATGTGGTCCGCGCCCTCGAGACTAACGACGGCGACACTGACGCGGCCCTTCAGGAGCTGAACAAGCCGCAGCAGCCTCAGCCTTTCACCATGAAGATCTGGGCGCCGCCACAGGTAAGTCTTGGGGGAGGTGGGAGGGGAGACAGAGAGGGATAGGGGGAAAGGGAGAGTGAGGGGAGGGAGGGGAGAGGAGAGCAGGGGATATGGAGGAAAGAAGGGGAGAGGGCGGGATAAAGCTGCCTGGCTTTAGAATTAGATTTAGTTTTAGAATCGGCATAAGATTTAGATTTAGATTTAGACTAAGACTCACATACTTAAAGGGCTCATGTGAAGTAACAACTGAAAATTTTAAAAAGGGAGAATTAGCTCGCAAACCATCTCTCTAATATGAGTAAAAAAGGAAATCTGAAAATAATTCCCCAAAATTGATTTATTTCGATTTTCCGAAGTCAAGTTATATTTTCCCGCGAAAATCCGGAACCCGGATGTGTGACGTCAATTCCAGAACACGATCACAGCATTCTCTGCATTCAATACATTGGCGGACTCACTACAAGACTACAGCGGCAGTGAAATCAGTGGTTTCATCGGATTATTCCGACGAGGACATTGGTACAACTTCTTCAGAGGGTGCCTATGTCTTCGAAGAGTTGGAAGAAGAGGAATATCAAGGGTTGATGGTTGTTGGACCGTACATGCACGAGCCCGACGCTGTGGATGTCGTGGAAGTTGTGCCAAACCAGCCAGACATGGAGTGGCGTCGAGACCCGAAGAGATTGAATGAATGGTAATTTTCTAAATTATTTTTTATAGTCGAACGTGTGATCCCGCTTCTGTATGGTACAAAATTTCTGCAGGCTGAGCTATCTCTTGTCTGCACCCGTGGCGTAGGCCTACATCCATTCGCGAGTGGAGGGGCATCGGTATTTATTTGTGTTGTGCTTTTTGGGGTGTACCTACCCTACCTCTGTGTAGTAATACATGCACACTTGCAATGCACTCGGCACACTGTGTCGTACCCACGCAATGAATGTTTGCTACGCCGCCAAGCAAAAGAGTTTGTTTTGCGCTGTTGTGATCATGACAAATATAAATTGGAAATGGCCTACCGTTTTGCAAATCCCATGTCGTAAGCCATTCTGTTCGCAAAGCAATCGGGCTCGAAGTGTTTCAGGCAAAGTACGCTGGTTGGCACAGGCTGAAAGTTGCTCCGCTTGGCATGCACAAAACGTGTCCACTTCCTTGCTCTGTCGCGGTCTTTTGGCCATTCAAATAGCTGGTGACATGAATGGGAACAATGAATTGCTACACAACGCCGCGGCATCCTTTGTTACAAACTTTAATAGCTTGAAACAATTCCATGATATCCTTGACTCGGGTGCACTGTGTGTATCACGCTATTCAACAAGATTCTCCCTGGTCCTGGGAATGACGTCACAACCGGGGATTGCCGAAGACCGCCGAGTTTTGCATCTTCGTTTCTAAGGGCGTTGCTATGGGATTTTGGGGGATACCAGAGGGTCTCTTCGATTTTTTTTTTTGCATGAATAGGCTAAGCATACATTATTGAACAATATTCAAAGAAAAAACAATGCACGATAATTACTTCACATATGCCCTTTAAAATTACGTTTAGATTTAATGTTAAACACAAAATCAGATTAGGTTTAGACAGAATTACATTTAGATTTAGACTTGAGATGTAGAAAGGCATAGACTTGAAATTAGATTGAAGGTTCTATCACATTAACCCTTTTTCCGTTATTTTTCTACTTTCATATGAACTTTCTGCATGCAAATGGTCTTACCTGTCACACCTGTAGTGTACCAGTGCTACCAGGGAGGTAAACTAGTGCTCTTATGAAACATGTCCCGGGAATCACACGAACATTCTCGTACATAAAGATATGTAAAGGAGCCTATTATATTGTATATAGAAATATTCTAGGGTATTAGCTTATGTGTATGTTAACTTGCTTCAGTTCCTATAGCAATAAAAACATTCTAGTAGTAGCTCAAGATCAAGACGAGCAATGATCAGACGAAAACGATCGCCACCGTCTTCGTCTGCGAGGCATGCATGCGATACCTGCTGAAAACTTCATATTCATGCAGAAACGAAAAAAGAAAATGACGAAAAAGGTGCAAATGTGATAGGGTTCCGGCTTCAGCACTCAATAGCATAATTTGAGGATTTAACTCTTTCCTCTTCTTCTTCTTCTTCTCTACGGGGAGGGTAGGGGCTCGTGCCATCATATCCTTGGAGTGTGTGATTTATGAAAGAAAAAAGTGTATCTTGTCCATGCATGTTAACGCTTAAGGGCCAAGGTTAGTCCGACCTGAACGTTTACAACCCAGGCTCCTGAAGGACAAACACCCAAGCCGGTCTCCTCCGCTCACGCCCAGGTGGAAGTCCAGGACGCCCCTCCCGCGCCGCCCTCGCCACCCCCGCCAGCGCGCCGCCGCCCGCGCCCGCGCCCGTCGAGCCACCCGCCGCACGCCAGCGATCGCAGGGACCAAGCAAGGTACAGTTAGTAGGATTTCCTCTCTCTTCTCCCTCACTTCTCTCCTTCTGATCTCCTTTTCCTTCGCTTGTTTTATTTCATTCACCTTCCTCTACTTCCGCGAAAAGATCTTCCTCATCTGGTAATTCTAGCCATTGTTTTCAGATCGCATGTTCTCTGGTCTTCAGGCGT
>NW_020868504.1:86126-111126 GCF_003789085.1 Penaeus vannamei | reverse complement strand
CACGTCTCCCTTCCTCTTGTGGCACTGTGCTTTTTCCTTCTTGTAGAGTCCGTGAGTTACAAACACCAAAACCGCCATCTTAAGCAGCCTTATAAAGCTTATGATTTTTCGTATCTTTACTTTTATTTTCTATAATATTTCCAAGTTCATTCTTTCATAAATTCTTATAAGTAAATTTCCTTTTTAAAGTACATTTCCTTTTTTAAAGATTAACATATTGCTTAGTGCATGTTTTCTTTTCTTTCTTTTTGGAAGATGAAATATTTTGCTCGCTTACTTCTATAAAAAGCAAAGGCTTTTGACAGTGTGGAGATATGGAGGTTTGGTGTGTCTGCACTTTGGTCATATCTGGAGGGTGAGCTCGAGTGTGGACTAACAGACCCTCGTTCTTGATAACGTCCTGCGCATCTCACTCGCTATTTCATTCCTGCTCATGATGAAAATGTTTGCAGTCTATTTTTACTTCATGTGAGATCTCAAGCTTGTTTTTTTAATCACTTTAATTTTGGAAACCAGTTATATTTTTTACAGAATAAAGTTCTTGTCGAGGATTTGTGACAGCAAATTTTCGAAACGTAGTTGCTTCTCTGGTTCAAAGACGCTTTGTTTCTGGTCACGCTTCTCTGTCGGCAACATTTTTTTCTGTGTAACTCACAACGCTGGCGCATACTAAGCCACGTCCTAAGCACAGATTGTAGTTCTTTGCCCTCTGCGTCACCCAAATCTTCATATTTCGCCCTGTCTCTTTTTGTTTTATTCACGAGACAAAATTTTCGCTGTGGAAAGTCTCTCTCACTTGGGATAGTTGCTAACGGAGGGAACATCTGTCCTCCCCAGATGTGGTGGTGCATCCTCTCAAGGCATTCACTCACTACGCAGATCTGTCTATTTCCGAATTCTCAGAAGATCCTCATAACCCAGATGCTATTAGCCCGCTGCCTCACGAGGCTCTTCCACCTCACCCAGACGCTCTAGCTCACACGCCCTCCTCTCCCCGCGGCGCCGCTGAAGCCAGGCCGCGTGCGGGCGAGGCCCCCCGTGAGGTTCCGACCTCAGGGACTCACGCACTCAGTGAGTCTGCCGCCCCGGATGCCCGGCCCAAGAAGAATTATCGCAAGTACTCGAGCACTCTTCACGTGACGCTCTCCTCGAGGAAGCCCGAGCCCTCCCCCAAAGCCCCAGCCAAGCCGTTCGACTCCCATAAATCCGAGCCGGATCTCCGGTTCTCTAACGCGTACGAGTCCATCTCAAGCGGCCAGGCAAAGCAGGAGGACCCTCTCCACCCCCCCGACTCCCGCGCCCCCCGTCCGGAGAGCCGATCTGCCCCCTCCTCCGTCAGGAACTCGCTCCTGCTCGGCGACTACGACGAGAGCGACGAAGAGGACTCGGTCAGCATCACCACCGGCAGACTGAATCTCTCCTTCAGCTCCGATGGAGTCAATGTGAAGTCGGAGCTGGTCCAGACGGAGCAGGTCGCGGCGTCCGAGCACGAGGCGGCGCTGGGGAAGGGGGCGCTGGGTGACGAGGACGAGGACAACACGGAAACATGTGTCAGTAATCCTTTAGAGACGGACGGATCGTTGGAAGAAGGGGTTAGGACGCCAGGTAACTGTGGTGATATCTGGAAGTGTAGGCTGGTCCCATGTCCGCACTAACACTCCCACAGTGTCATCACACGCCCACACGCATCGCCCCACCCTCCTCCTTGGGCATGACGCTAACTGTGCTAATTCTCTGTTCTCTCAGCTTTTGCATCACTCTCTAAAACATCCCCATATTCTTTTTTTCAAATCCCCCTCTTGCTTAAAGTATAACTGACTTCAGTATTCTTTCCCCTACCAAGTGCGAGGCCATTCAAAGAGAGCTAACGCAGGCTTCGGCTCCCCGTCCTCAGAGCGGAGTGACAAAAAGCCGGGCGAGGTGTCGAGGTTCGAGGAGCCCGGGATGGCCCAGACGCGCCCGGGCCCCGTCACCATGCAGAAGGCCACCGCCATCGTGGGCAAGGCCATCGCGAAGGCCATGGCGCGCGAGACCTCCGTCAGGGAGTCGCTCAGCAGGTCGGTGACGCCTGAGATCGGCCAGGACGCCCCCATGGTCACGCCTGAGCCGTCGGAAGAGGAGGAGGAAACTGTTGGCCAGGGTGCGTCGTCCTTGTTGGGTCGTGAGAAACACTGTGGAGAATGTCTCGTCCGCCTAGATCATGTCACCTTCCTCTGTCATCATATACATGTCAATAGCTGATGATGTGTTTATGAAATGTTCTTTGTAGGAAGTTTGGAATGAATGGTAACGATATTGAGAGTACCGTTTATTTATATTGAAAGAAGATGAAGGAAGATATCTATTAATATAGTTTTCACATTACAGCTCCGATTACCGATTCTGAAGATGACGATCACCTGCGCACGCTAGACACCATCCCTGAAGAAGGTAATCTTTCCCAACGCAGTGAAAGTGTGATGAATATGGATGATTTTTCTGTAATCTTAATATGCTTTGATTAGTGAATTCCAATGATACGTTTTATTTTCATCTGTTAATTTTTATTTTCCCTTATTTTTTTAAGCCCATTGTTTTTTAAGTTCAATTCTTCCTTATTCACATTTCTATAATGTTATCTCCCTCTCAATCTCCCAATATATTTGTCCTTTCTGTTTCAGAGGAAATCAGTGAAATGACTGAATCGGGTCGGATCATCTCCAGATCAGCGTCCAAGAGTAAGTAGAAACTCAGGTCAGAAGAGTATACAGGGCGAGTAGAGTAAATAATGTTCATCTGCAAGTAAACAGTCACTACTGTAATAGGACAGCAGGGACTTTTAATGGTATCGGTAGATCTTTTATTTAAGCGACGCTCTGCTTCCATTTCCCAGCTGTAAAGTGAGCTTCTTGCTAACACGAGCGTCCTCATGCTGCGTTCGTGCTAGCCTATGTACGCTTTCCGATCTTTTTTTTTTTTTTTCTTATCTTTTCTCTCGTCTCACAATATAGTATTCAGTTTTACATGCGTTGAATTCGTCGACACCAAAAAAGGTTTGCGAGACCAGCCACACAGGTCATTGATGGGGCGTGTCCTAAGGTCTTACATAATGAGTTCTGCTGACAAAGTACTCATATTTGGGTATATGATTTCCACACTCACATGTCTTATTCACTATTGTGTATGTCTTCGAACCCGGCATCAGCTTCACTCACGTGCGAGCCTTCCGCTGCTTTGTCGGCAACACGCAGATCTAATATCACGCTTTGCTGACCTTCCGCTGTTGCATTGCCTACGCGAAGCTGTGCTGGTCTCGCTCCCCCACGGTGTCCAGGATGACCGTAGAGCCCAAATAACCCGCTTCTTGCTCTGGCCATGGCGCTTTCTCTTCTAGATCTGTTCCTTCCCTTCAACCCAACGGACGTCGTCCACCTGAACGCCGTCGGCCGCGGCGTGGCAGCCGCTGGTACTGCCTCCCCACGGCCGACCCCCTCCAGCACCGCCAAGGCTGCGTCGGACGAGAAGGGCGGCGCCCCCTCGGAGGCCGGACGCCCCGCCAGCATCCCTGAGCGGGCCGACGAGAGCGTTTCCGAGGCGCCGCACAACTACTACAACGACCCGAAGTACAACTACTACAACGCCGCCGCCGGAGCAGAGGACGCCCCCGCCGAGGCTCCGCCGGTCAAGATTGCCCCCGACGATTACGAGACCATGTACGAGGTCAAGCGAGAGCTGGACAGTTTGCGCGACACCAGCGAGGTCACGATGGGGAAGCTCAATGCCCTCATCACAAACGAAGCCCAAGACGCGGGCGACAACGACGACGAAGGTATCTATTACGAGGAGGTCGTCCTGAAATCAGGCATCGACCCTTCCTCTCAGGCAAAGACCGAAGCTGGGAGTGAACCTTCCACCACTACACCCTCACGCAGGCGCCGACGAAGGCGCCGACGTGGTCGTGGTCAGGGTGAGGGCGGCGAGGCAGGTGGGGGTCGTGGCAGAAGTCAGTAAAGGCGGACGACCTGCATGACGTCACGCCGGCATGACATTCTTGCTCCTCACACCAGCTCACTCTTCTCTGCCACTTCCTGGCCCTAATGCTTCTTTAAACACCGCAACTTTGGCGTTGGCTGAATATTTACATTTTGTTTATAATATAGATAGATAAATACCTTTTTGTTTTGATTTCTAATCTAAATTTCTAATAGTTAGATCTAATCATAGACTTGACTACCGCCCGCCATTAAATACTTCATTAAGTGCATGAGATCCAGCTAATTCAAGCTTTCTCCTCGATTTCCATATTTTGAGCATTATAGTTATGACCTTGAAGTTTCTTCCTTGACCCACGAGACACCAACCCCTGACGAGGATACTCTTTGTCTAGGAGCCTCCAGAGCAGACCAAAGTGAACCTTCTGCGCCTGCGTCGTCGGCGTTATCGTCCGCACCGCCCCCTCAGGCTCCAGCCGACACTGCACCGCCTCCGCCCGAAACGACGGCCTCAGCGTCGCCTGCGGAGCCTTCACCGGCACAAGCTGAGGCCGAAGCGTCACCGTCTGCGTCCAGTCCAGTGCCGCCTACACCAACCGAGACGCCAGCAGAAGCCGCGACTACCAAGGCCGCGGGCGGACGCCGACGGACCAGGTTATCAGACAGTAAGCCTTATTCCATGATAGAAATCGTGTCGTCCAAGACCAAGGAGGAGGCGGCAGACTCTTCTCAGCCTGCGGAAGGAGCCGCCTCCACTGCCGCAGGGACATACACCCGCCGCAGGAGACCCGGAACGGCCGCCGGCGCAGACGACGCAGGACCATCATCGACGACCAACCAGTCCTCCTCCGACTACGCCGCTGCCACTGCCTCGACGACCTCTTCGACGAGAACAAGGTCGAGGGCGAGGGTCTCGGAGTCGTCGGGAGACTCTGAAGACGATGACCGTCCGTCGAGGGTGAGCGAGGAGGATCCCTCAAAGATCCCTCATCTCTTGGTCCAGGTAACACGGCCTTAATGCTTCTCATAGCTTCGCCCTCCAGTAACCCAGAGACAAACCCCGCGTCTGCTTTCAGTTCAAACCACATTTTTTTCTTTTCTTTACTTTTTGTGCCTCAAGGGTCTTATCGCCTCATGTCTTTAATTCATTCAAATGTAAACCGTTTTTATCTTTTTTTTTCAATATTAACTTGTTAAGTTCTTTTATGAGTCGAGTTATCTTACACGAGAGCAGATTCGATGGCTTGTCTAACGAGTGACTATCGCCATGCATGCACTTTCTTATTATTATGTTTCTTCCTTCAAATTCTTAGGTTTAAATTGAATAAGAATAGATCGCAATAAAGTCATAGCTTTTCCGTAGTCGAACAGCATTGTCACTTGCAGAGAAGTACTACTCTTTGCCACCAATACGCAGTAGGCATAAAATCACAGTGTTCTCTATCGTATATTCTCCAGTATTTCTTCCTTGCTGTAAAGATAGCAATTCCAAATGCCCAAGATTGTATTCAAATGCAGAAGTAAAAGTTGTTATCACTAGGCGTCTGTAGCATCTGCTGTAGTTGTTTGCAGTCTTATGAGTGACCAAAATACCGTTGATCTGTGACCTCGAGTACAACGACCGAGGGACAGGTAAGCTAATGAGAGTGATGTAAACCGCTTCTTCGCAGATTCACGGAGCACAGTAGGTGTTCTAGAGGACTTCCAACGCGATTCTAGACTCGTGGTAGAGTTGTGTAAAAAAAATATATGTATATCTATATGAAGTAGACATTTTGGCTCCGGTATATTTTCAGTTGCGGGCTGTGTGGAGTGTTTCGTTTTGGTTCAGTGTTGTCTCTGCCCTTTTCGCTAACCCACAATGATCCACCATTATTTTTTATTATTTTTTTTATTTTTTATTTTTTATTATTTTTTATTTTTTTTTTTTACTTTTTTCTTCTTTTTGCAATTTAATGTGTCGATTATACGACATTTTTGTTTTTGTTTTTCCTCTGTTTATTTCCATTTTCATCTTTGTGATTTGATATGTAGACCATACAGTATTTTTTTAAATATTCAAAATCTATTTCATCTTCATTGCCCATCTCATTTTCTCCTATATTTTTATATTGATTTTCCCTTTTTATTTGTTTATCTGTTTCGCACATGTTCAAAAGCTCACATATTCACCATATTTTTTTCTTTTTTTCCCTCCTTGCACGGTGTAGCTTCCTCAACTGATTCACCAGGTTCGTACACATGCTACACATCCTATAATCGTTTTTTTGTTTTTGTTGCAGTTTTATTGTTCGTGTTTTTGTTTGTATTTATTGTATATAGGGCACTGTCATCTTGCGATTCAGATATGAAAGACAGTGTATATCCAAGAAACGTTTTGTCTTTTCCTGCTTTTGAGTTTATTTGAGAGAATGGGAGCGAGAGAGAGAGGGGGCAGATAGAGAGACAGACAGACAGGCAGACTGACTGACAGAGACAGACAGGTAGACAGAGAGAGAGACAGAGACAGACAGGTAGACAGAGAGAGACAAGGACAGACTGGCAAGCAAGAGAGAAAATATATGGATAATTAAAAAGAAAGATAAGAAAAACAGATATCCAAAAAGATACAGACATGTAGCCAGAGACGAGGCAGAATGAACGTAGGGGATAGAGATGATAGAGGTAAAAATGAAGTAAGAAAGAAAGAGAGAAAATTAAATGAGAGAACATATAAGCAAGGGGATATATAAACATGAACATAAACAGATGTAGAATAGAGGCAGAGACAGACGAAAAGAGCATGGGGGTTCCAAAGAGTGAGAGGATTTAGAAATGACGAACATAGAGATATATACGAGGTATAGGAAACACGGGGAAATATGGCTGACGACAGTGGGTGTGTATGTAAATCCTTTAGAGAATCCTTAAACCCAGTCCTTTCCTTTTCAAGTATATCCATAGATTCGTAAATGGAACAAAAATAATTCGTTTCTTTTCTGTTACATTTATTTCACGTGTCCTTCAGCTCTCAGACTTTTCTACTCTTGCCTTTACACTAATGATCCTTCGGGATCTTGCGGATTCTCGCTGGCATTCGCTCATTCGCTTTCCTTCTTCGCCAATTTCTTCTGACTTCTCCTGTGCTCTCCGCTGACCTTTCGGTGACCCTTTGATGACCTCTTCTGCTCTTCCTTTCGCCGACCTCTCCTGTCCTCTCCTGCCCTCTCGGCGCATCCCTCACGCCCTCAGACTCCCACTCTCACCCGCCAGATCGAGGGTCTGAAGGCCCGGCAAAAGAAGGAGTCTGACTACCAGGAGGTGAGAGAGCTGAAGGAGCAGATCCAGCAGATGAGGAAGCAGCTGGAGGCCAAGATGGAGGAGGAAGGGAAACGGCCAGACACGCCCGAGACGCCCAAGGACGAGCATCCGCCGCCCGGGCCGCTGACAGGACCCTTGGAGGCGGCGGAGGAGCAGACCAAGACGACCAGCCCCGAGGAGGAGCAGCTCAACTTCGATGTGAGTCATGATACTTACTTTGTTTGTGTATATAAATATTTACATATGTATATATATAGATAGATAGAGCGAGAGAGAGCGAACGAAAGAGAGGGAGAGATGTATATGTATATGGGATGCCTGTGATATCACAGCTAAGGCATATCATAGCCAATTCGTTAGTATAACAAAGTATATACATGTATGTATATAGCAACATGTACCCCCTTTCACCGTCACCCCTTCCTGCTGCAGAGAACGGTGCGTCGGTTGCTCGCCGAGGGGCACGCCGGCAGCTACGAGAAGGCGGAGCTGGCGGCGCACCTCATGAACTTCAGCTTCGACGAGGCCAACTCCCTGCAGGCCGCCGAGGAGTGCTCTTCGATCTACACGGCCCTGCAGTTCCTCCAGCAGGAGTGCGAGCTGTGCGCCGAGAAGTATCCTATGGGGAAGGTGCTGTGGCTTCTACCCTCTTTCCGTTATATTTTCTTTGTGTCATATTTTTTTCGTTCTCGGCCTAAAATAGGATTAGTTTAAATGATCTGAATGATTCACAACGGAACAAATTTTATTGTTTCTGAAGCCTCTTACAACCGACTCGACTACATCATTTGACAGACAACAAAACAAAAGCAGTAAATCCAATACAAACCAACAATTTGAATGCATCAAAATTTCTCAAACAAGCGCAAAGAAAAGAAAAAGACAAATAAAGTGACCACATAAATCCACACGTGTATTTACGTACCGGCAGATGGTGTCTATGCTGCAGTGTACCCACCGGTGCTGCTGCGAGTGTGCCAAGACCTACTACACTTTCCAGATCAAGACCAAGAACATCCGCGACCTCAGGTGCCCCTTCTGTAACGAACCTGATTTAGATGCCTGCGAGGTAATGCCCCTCGGTTTCCTTTAGGGATTGGGGATGCCTTTGTTAGGGAGTTAGTGATTGGGAAGCTCTTTGGTGCTGACCGAGTGATTGGGGATATTTTTGTGCTTTCGTTAGTGATTGAGAATATATTATCCTTTTTAGTAGTGATTTGGAAAGTAGATTTGTTTTTGTTACTTGTTAGTTTTTCCTTCCTATGAGTATAACTTCTTGATGCAGTCATTGAATGTATATATATATATATATATATATATATATATATATATATATATATATATATATATATATATATATATATATGTGTGTGTGTGTGTGTGTGTGTGTATGTGTGTGTGTGTTGGTGTGTGTGTGTGTAAGAGAGAGAGAGAGAGAGAGAGGGGGGGGGGATATAGATGTGAACAGAGATCGCGTTACATCTGTACAGATACTTGGATTTAGATATAGATATAGATTCTTTTTAGCTCGAATAACTTATTAACATATTTCTTTTTGTTTTGTTTGACTTAGTGATTGGGAATAATCGTTAGTGATTGGAATGTCTTTGTTAGTGACTTAGTGATTGGGAATATTTTGTTCTTTCGTTAGTGATTAGGAATGTCTTTGTTAGTGAGTTAGTGATAGAGAATCTTTTTGTTCTTTCGATATCATCACACACTGTTCACCAAACTCTCCTACGCAAGATCTCCCTGTTATGTTCAGCGAGATCACGGCCTTGTTCACTCGCCCGCAGGAGATCGCCAATGAATACCTGAACAACATGGACATCCTTCTGAAGACGATCCTGGACTCGGAGACGCATGAACTGTTCCAGAGGAAGTTGCGGGACTGGACGCTCATGAAGGACCCGAACTTCCGCTGGTGCAATAAGGTGAGTCTGGGGGAGGGGAGGGTGGGGGAAGAGGGAGAAGAGAAGGAGGAGCAAGGGGGAGTGGTGGTGGTGGTGAAGGACGGAGAGAAAGTGGAGGTGAGTCCGGGGGAGGGGAGGGTGGGGGAGGAAGGATAAGAATAGGGGGAGGAGGGAAGAGTGATGGTGGTGAAGGAGGGAGAGAAAGTGGATGTGAGTATGGGGGAGGGAGGTGGGAGAAGGAAGGATAAGGAGGGGGGAGTGTTGGTTGTGGTGAAGGAGGGAGAAAGAGAGGGGGCTGAGTTTGGGAGGGGAGGGTGGGGGGAGGAAGAATAAGAATAGGAGGAGGAGGGAAGAGAGGTGGTGGTGGTGAAGGAGGGAGAGAAAGAGGGGATTAGTCTAGGGAGGTGGGGGAAGAGGGATGAGAAAAGTAGGAGAAGGGGGGAGTGGTGGTGATGAAGGAGGGAGAGAAAGAGGGAAGAGAGAGGAAGGGAATTAGGAGGATGAGAGAAGAAAGAGGAATGAGTAGAAGGAGGAGAGACGCAAATATAACCTAACAATGGCATTTGCTGGAAGGAAATCACAACTAGATTAAGAAGGTGGATCCAGAGAGGAAGAGGGGGAAAAGGAAGAGATCCGCATCCAAGTTGGGCGAAGACTCACCTATGGTCAATTTCATAGAACTCTTTTCATAACTTTTTGAGTTATCCTCCTAGCCAACCACCCAACAAACTAACCAACGCTACCAAAAACAACCTCTTTGATGAAGGTAATAAACCGTCCACCTCCTCTTCCAGTGTTCTTCCGGCTTCATCGCCAACCCTCGCGCCAGGAAGCTCATCTGCCCCGACTGCAAGGACGTGACCTGTGCGTCCTGTCGCGCCCCGGTGAGTGGCCGAAGGAGTAGTCGACGTCCTCTTGATGGAAGACATTTGTAGATGTATATCTTTTTTTTCTATGTTGGGGGTTTGTTTTTCCCTCAGACATGCATGTATATCTCATTTTAAAAAGGATTTTTTCTCTCTCTTTTCCCTTACGTACTGTTGTTCTTTCTCACAGAAATGTACATGTATGTTTAATGTTTTTCTTTTTCATTTCTCCGTTTTTCCTCTATATGCAATCATTTCTCCACTTGTTTCCAATTTAGCGGCGATTCATAAGGGATCAATATTAACCCATAGCTAACCTCCAGTTCCTTTCCTCGCCCTCAGTGGGAGGCGTCTCACGAGGGAATCAGCTGCGAGGCGTTCGCTCGCTGGAAGAACGACAACGACCTGGAGGCGCAGGCGCAGGGCGTGGCTAAGCACTTGGCAGAGTGCGGGATCACCTGCCCGAAGTGCAAGTGAGTCTCCGTCTTAAAAACTTTCTTTCTGTTGTGTCTTAAACTCTGAATTCCTCTCTGTTTAGTCCAAACTGGTTTTGTATAGTTCATAATTGGTAATTTGATTCCATTTTGATTCACATGATGAAATCCAGATCTTTACTAATCCCAATATTTCATCCTCTTTCAAAGATTCACGTACGCGCTGGCCAAAGGCGGCTGCATGCACTTCACATGCACGCAGTGCAAGTACGAGTTCTGTTCAGGCTGTGGCCAACCATTCCGCCAGGGCTCCAAGTAAGATGTCTAGACGTGGCGTTTTTGGTTGTGAAATATGTCCTTTACATGAGGGCTGAGTGTGTTTGATAAAATGGTGATTATAATTAAAACGTTTCATCATTGTCTGTGGAAGCTTTATACCTATTTTACACGTGCTCCTTGCAAATGGCAATCTAGTTGGTAAACGAACGTAGGAAACATAATTCAGTCCCTGAATAATTTTTGCATTTAGTTTCTTCAATTAGACCTGGTGATAAGTGTCGATTTGGAAGTCGGTTACTTACTATGGCAGAGTGAGATTGCTTATAGTCATGTATTATTCACAGACTGATTCAAAATTTCTACTCTAATGTCTGTTCATTCATATTGAAAAATTATCATTGACACGATGACTTCAAAACTATTATTTTACAACATCGATACCCAATAAAACCCAAAATCAAAGAAAACAAGTTCATAAAGCTTAGTTTTTACTTCGACTAGCTTCAAAGGTATTCAATAGCATATCAAACCATATTTTTTACTCAAAATCGACACCCAATAGAACTCCTAATTAAAACAAATAAAATATATAATCTTAGTCTATTTCGACCGGGTTCAAGGTTTTTGAACAAATTTCATACAAATCATATATTCCTTTTTTACTCAACCTTAAATATGAGTAAAGCGTAGTTCTGTTTCGACCAGCGTAAAAGGTTTTCAACAATTATCAAAGGAACTACATTTTTGACAGCGGTACCCAATAGTAGTCACCTTCTTTTCTTTCTATACGAATCTTAGTTTTTGTTTCGACCAACCGCAAAGATTTTCAACGATCACCTCCCTCCTCCTCCCCACGCAGGTGTCCCGTAGGGCCGTACTGCGAGCGCCTGGGCCTCCATTCCCACCACCCGAGGAACTGCCTCTTCTACCTCCGCGACAAGGAGCCTCACCAACTGCAGAATCTCCTCAAAGTAAGTCTTCGTATGGAGGGGAAAACGCGTATTATCCTTTCAGTGGGTTCTTGAAAGTAGAAGTAGAGATAAGAAGAATATTTTTTAATTCTCTCTCGGGTTGCATTCGATAATTAGAACGAGAATCCCTTATCATTGCGGCGTTTAACGTACAACTCGTTATCATCATAACACTGGTTTCCGCTTGAGTTTCAATAATGATTCTATATCACCAACCAAGCCCTCAGCAAAGATACCAACAGTAATAACCAGCCTCACAAAATTACCCCTTTATTCACAACCTTATTACCCAACCAACACCATCTCTGCCACCTCCTGCGCCACCCTCACCGCCACCAGGAAGCGGGAATCACCTACGACACGGAGCCCCCTGAGACGTGGGAACCCGGGAAGTCGTGCCAAGTGCAGGAGCAGAAGGAACTCCCCGACGGCCTGAAGGACGACATCTGCGGGAGGACTGTGCCCAACGGCTACGCGGGGCTGTGCAGGTGAGGCTCTCCGGCACTCAGTGGCAATGGAAAAGCTTTTGTAATAATTTCTTGTAATTCTGGAGTCACTGCTGTTGATTGCAATGTCATGAGAATAATTTGAATATATATTATGTTTATTAAAGCTAAAATGGTTTGCTTGTTTGTTTTTGTTAATATCGTAATCATTTGTTTGTCTGCCTTGTTAGAATTTTCCCTCTGTATCTACCGGTGACTCTCTCTCTCTCTAGATAGGTATATATATATATATATATATATATATATATATATATATATATATATATATATATATATATATGTATATATGTATGTATGTATAAGTATATGTGTGTGTATGTGCGTGTGCTTGTGTGTGTGTTGTGTGTGTGTGTGTGTGTGTGTGTGTGGGTGCGCGTGTGTAAGTATTATATATTTATGTACATATTCCCTGTAGTGTCCCATTTTATAAAATCATTATTGTCATAGTGCATAACAACTGTATATGTTAAAGTATTTAACAGTGTAAAACTTAATAGCATAAATCAAGCATGTATCTTTAAAACAAAAGCAATAACGTTTATTTTCCAGAACCAAAACTTCGAGATACATCGTCCCTATGTTTTATTCCTGGAAACTCATGCTTATCCCAAAAGAGAAAGAAAATAAAAACATTTTACAGGTTGCAGAATTATGTGGTATGTCCTCTCTCTCTCTCTCTCTCTCTCTCTCTCTCTCTCTCTCTCTCTCTCTCTCTCTCTCTCTCTCTCTCTCTCTCTCTCTCTCTCTCTCTCTCTCTCTCTCTCTCTCTCTCGTCTCTCTCTCTCTCTCTCTCTCTCTTTCTCTCTCTCTTTCTCTCTCTCTTTCTCTCTCCTCTCTCTCTCTCTCTCTCTCTCTCCTCTCTCTCTCTCTCTCTCTTCTCTCTCTCTCTCTCTCTCTCTCTCTCTCTCTCTCTCTCTCTCTCTCTCTCTCTCTCTCTCTCTCTCTCTCTCTCTCTCCTCTCTCTCTCTCTCTTTCTCTCTCTCTCTCTCTTCTCTCTCTCTCTCTCTCTCTCTCTCTCTTTCTCTTCTCTCTCTCTCTCTCTCTCTCTCTCTCTCTCTCTCTCTCTCTCTCTCTCTCTCTCTCTCTCTCTCTCTCTCTCTCTCTCTCTCTCTCCTCTCTCTCTCTCTCTCTCTCTCTCTCTCTCTCTCTCTCTCTCTCTTCTCTCTCTCTCTCTCTCTCTCTCTCTCTCTCTCTCTCTCTCTCTCTCTCTCTCTCTCTCTCTCTCTCTCTCTCTCTCTCTCTCTCTCTCTCTCTCCTCTCTCTCTCTCTCTCTCTCTCTCTCTCTCTCTCTCTCTCTCTCTCTCTCTCTCTCTCTCTCTCTCTCTCTCTCTCTCTCTTCTCTCTCTCTTTCTTTCTCTCTTTCTCTCTCTCACTCTCTCACCCTCTCTTCATCTTCTTCTTCTTCTCCTCCCAGCTCCTGTAATTATTTTTTTCTAATTCTTCATCTATCACCGTATCTGCCCTTCCTCCGAATTTATCCTTCATTTCATCCTTCTTCTGCCATCCTGGCACGCCTTACTCCAACGCTTGTGTATCTTTGTGAAGAAGGAAAAGTTCGTGCACTGGTTCACTCTCTCGCTCGCTTGAAGCTTTCGCAAAGGAGAAGAAAATGATTCTCTCTAAGACCGACTTCCTTCTTTACAGAATACACTTCGTTGAGTATTTGGCTTGGTTGATTTTTAAGAATAAAATAGACCCGCTAGAAACTCTAGACGAAGAAGACCTGAGGTTTGTAATCCGCCGAGAGAACCTGGCGGCACCGAAGCGCATCCCGTGGGAGTCCAAGGATGCCTACCGCCAGAAGCTCCTGCAGGTAAACGTCCCTCTCTTCCCTCCTTCCCTCCCTCCTTGGCGTTCCTTTTTCCCTTCTTTTTTTTAGGGTCCTTTTTTCCCTCCTTTTCCTCTTTTTTCGGGGGTCCTTTTCTCTCTGGTGGCTAGCCTCTCCTTGTCTCACCCAGGTTGCACTACACGGAATACTTGGTGGAGAAGATCAATGCGCACAAGCTCGACCCTGTCAGCATCTTTGACGAGGCGGACTTGCGCGTATGTCTTAGGAGGAACGGAAAGCCCGTGCCGGTCAGGCGGTGGGAGTCCGAGAAGTTGTACAGGGATAAACTCATCAAGGTGTCCACGCCTGCATAACCGTTCTTGTCACCTGCTCGCCAATTTTTTTTTAGCTCAAACTATCGATATCACTCACCAGAACACTAATCCTGTCGTTGCTTGCTCTAAAAGCTGAATAGACGGCGAGTTCTCAGTCGGGGGATGATGTTGTGAGAAAGGAGGATAGTTTTTTTTTTTTAGGTTTTACTGATGTTCAATTAAAAGAAAAACATTTTGCAATATACAAAGAAAGATATCATTGCTTAAGTACGAAGCTAATAATGGAAATTCTTTTTATTTACTTTCGCACAGGTAGAGTATATAGATTTAGAACTAAATTTTACAAACAATATATATCGGATCCATCTGACAACTCGCCCTCTTAATATAATAAAATAACCACTTATCATTGCGCTCAAGATTCAAGGTTTTTGTCTTTTCGGCATCGCAAAAATATGAAAGTGTATCGTAGTTGTTGGTTTTCCTTCAAAATACACCGCGACGTAGTTATGGAAACCTTTGTCAACATCAGTTCATGGTTTTGATTTTTTTTTTTTTTTCCTTATAATCAACACCCTTTAATCCTTTTCCTATAAGTTTGAATACTTTTGTTTCCCTTGAGCTTGCTGCTTGCTCTTTTGTTTTTGTAGATTAATTTACCATAGTTTAATGCCGGGTTTATTCTGGCAGGTTCTTGCTCCTTTGCTTCTGTTAGCGATCCTCGGAGAAAGGCTTCGATCCCTCTATAAACTCGGAGGACGATGCTTTCACAGGAGTCAAAGGAATCCAGGATTTTATGATTTGCGCAGGCATGGATGGCTCACTAAATGTATTTACACTGTATATATATATATATATATATATATATATATATATATATATATATATATATATATATATATATATATATATATATATATACATTCATGTCCCTGTCAGCTTCATTCCTCATTGTAATGTTATTAAGCGCTCAACACATCATTGCAGAATTCAAATCCATCAGTATTTACCGTAACAACACTAGTCCTTACCCACCACCTTTGTCTTCCTTCGAAATCATTCAAGTGGTCATATTGTTCAACAGCCTCGGTATGTTGGATCACTGACCATGATGTTTGATTGCTCTCTTTTTCCCATTATATCCCTACATTACTCGGCTATCCTTCCATTAATGATATCATTTGGATTTGTTCTCACATATTTTATATCCTACTACATTGTCTCCTGAAAGTCTTTGTTTGTGCATTATCTCTGTGCATCGTACAGTGTTGCACTATCGAATACATCAGTTTCTCTGTCATCCTGAACTATTCAAAGACATAACCCACATTACATTTCATTGAGTAGATCATCTACAAACTTCCAAGAAACAAACAGCTGAACAGCTCCTCAGGAATTAAACAGAGTCATCAGCAATTCTCAGCATAAAAACAGATGATGGATCGACAGCAGCTTCCATCAGAGGCCATTTCACTACGCTTACTTCTGACAAGGAATTTCTCTTTTGTCATTCGTCGCCAACTCATAGTTATCATGTGGAAGATATCTGTATTTTTGCTATTAATGTATTAGTCGGTATCAGGTGATAGAAGTGTATGTTTCTAGCATTTGCATTTAGTGTTTTTTAGTGGTAGGGACCATTCTTTTAGAGGTCATGTTGCTTACGGAGTGGTCAGTATAGATAGACTGATAGATGATGTGAATATAGATGAGACGAGCCCATGTTTCGAGTGCCTGACCATGTGCGGCTTTAGAAGGGAGGATCCGTCGCTAATTCTTGTCTCTTTTCCCTTCACAGCTGATCAAGGAGCACTTACCTCTCGACAGCACCGTATAGTGTTCTCCTCCTCGCTGCGGTATCCCTCTGGCCCCTTCAGCTCCCACATCCGGCGGTGCTGCTGATGCTCCTGCGTTGTGCATAGCGTCAGGAGGTCATGGCGCTGACATCGCAGCCCGCAACGTCAGACCAAAGAGTAGAGGGCAACACGCGATGTCTGCCTGACACCGCGAGATGCCGTAAGAAAGTGGAAGTGCGAATATAGAAGAGAAAGTCCTCCACCTGCCCGCCCCACCAGCCTTCACGCCCACAGCCCGGACGCCTGTGATGTCTCCGTCCCTCCGTCCACCGCCCGCCCTGGAGCGCCGCCCATCCCCCGCCGCCCATCCCCCGCTGCGCACGCCAGTGTCGTGCACCTCAACACGACGTAACCAAACTTCACGATTGTGAATCATGATAAAGACCAGTTTATTTTGCCCGACGACGACGTGGCGATTTACCCCGTCGTCATCTTAGCCAGAGATGGACGACAATTCACTCCGATATTTAGGCTGTGATAGATCAGTCTGGCCTATCAAGGTGATATGTACAGATATGTTACCGAGGCGTCGCTGCCTCTTTTTACTACATGAACTCGACCAGTTGTTACCAAGATACTTGTATCGGTATGCGTGTGTATTAGATTCGATATGTATATGGGCCATTGTAACTTGAATATCAGATAGTTATTGTAGGTTGTGTGAGTGAAGATATATTTATAAGCAGCCCCATGCCCCCCGCCCCCCTGGCCCCTCCCTCAACATCAGGTTGCCAGCACCCTCTTCTAACCCTTCACCCCCAGGGGAGTCAGTGTCAAAGAGCAGGTTCTCGCTCTTAATGCAGCTCACCTGTGGAAAATTAAGACACCCAACAGGTATGCTGGAGGTCGGGATTCAACATGTGATGAATAGACTCGGTTGCGCAGGCAGATACTCTGTGATAACAATAGATCAGTCATGAGAATTAAATGCGACGCTAGCAGAAGCACCAGACTACTGAGAAGAGGAAATACGTGTCCAGTACAGCCTTAGACAATACGTAGTCCTTGATTCTTTTTAAGTAATACGTATTCCCTTAGAAGACTGCACACTATTTCTCAGTTCAGCAGCAAGAGGTGAGTCATGTAACAGCTGGCTACGCTTAATGGTTATATATATATGCCTTTACGCACTTTCTATCATTCATAGAATCATGATACTTCAGTGAAAAAAAATCTAGTGATGCTTATCGTAAGGGTTTGGACAGAAATCGTAAACGTTTTGATTACTTTTGTGACCATCTCTATTTCGATGTCTTTATCACCTCTTTGGTTTGTTCGGTCACATTATTTTGATTTTGCCCCCCCCTTATTTTGATTTTTTCCCGTTTCCCTACGTATCCTCTTTCTTTTTTCTTTCCTCCATTCCTCCCTTCATCATCAGAATCACCATCATCCTCATCACCATAAGAGCATGACAATTTGTTAACTGGCTCGAGAGTTCGATGACGTCAGAATTTATTTCTATGACGTCACAGCATACAACACCCTCATTCATCAAAACAAGAATAAATAGAAACCCATTCATAATCCCGACTACTATTCCTATCCTGATCCTTCACTTCTTCACGTCTCCTTTCATCTCAAAAGTAGCACTTCTTTGACATGATTTTTCTTTTCACATTCTGAAATCCATAAGTTGTAAAGGGTATTCAAGTTAATACTTTCTTCCTCTTCCGTGTAGATTTTGCAAAAGAAATTCATCATTAAATTCGTATAGAAGGAATTACAGAATACATTTCTTTATTCACTATCTATATTAATTTTCCAGAAACCTGAACTTCAGTTTTCTTCATTCTTATTCATTTATTTACTTGATCTAGACAAAAGTTTATTTATTTATCTGGTCATCTACTTATCTAGTTGTTTATTTATTAATGTCTTCATTTTAAGAGATATAAGGATATACAGTAATCGGTGATGGGGGGTGCCAGGGTGGCCATGTGCCCCCCCCTCCCTCACATGCCACTAATCACTCGCTTTATATAAAATTGTTCACATCCTTGTCTCTCACATGTATACAGAGAATTTGGGACTAATAAATGTATTATATCAACTACCTCGTCTTTCTTTTCTACGCATCTGGAGAATGTTTCCACCTACGTTATTCTTATTAGATAATAAAATTGTGTAGATGGAACAAATATGTGGTTAATTGAAAAATGATCAGACTAGTTTTTGTTGTGCATTGTATACATGTGCTGATGAAGTAAATAGAAAAAATACATAGTGGTGATTCTGTTGATAATAGTAATTATCATATTGATGATAAATGAATTGATAATAATTATCATTATTATTGCCATTACTGGTATCCTTATTAATATTATTATTATCACCGTTCTTATTAGCAGCAATGCAATTAACGCGAAATGTACAAGTGAATTTTCTCTTTTTCTTCTAAAAAGGACAGTTTGAAAGTAATTACTGAGGCTAGTGGGAAAAAATACCAGAACAACCCCATTAGCGGAGAAGCGAAAACCGCACTTTATATTCTGCAAGATTATTCAAACGTGAAGAAATCTCTTGTTGCCAAATAAGTATTTTGCTGACTAGGAATAACAGATCCTTAAATCAATATTAATAATTATCATCATTATTAGAAGTATTGATGATGACACTGATGATGATAATGATGGTGATGATGGAGGTGGGGATGATGATGATGATGATAGAAATAATAACAGCAAATGCAATAAGATCATTTATAATAATGTGATTAATAAACAGTAACGGTGGTAATGGAATAACACAAATTAATATAATACCCTTCAGAAGACCATAACCATTTTTTTTTTTTTTTTTTTTTTGAAGTCAACGTACACATTATGCATCTTACAATATGGTACGAAACAGATTAAACATCTCCCTAAAAAAATGACACAAACCGAGAACAAGAGAATCAGAGGCACAACAACAAACCGCCAAACGAGGCCATCATCCGCGTGTCCGAAATATTTCCTCTACATTCCCTTTAGTTAATTATGTGTATATTCATGAGCATAAGCATCAGAAAATAGCACGTCCGGCGCCTTTTCACATCTTCCTGCCGAAGCGGAGGTGGCAGAGAGGGGGGGAGTCCTGCGCCACCCACCCAGCCTCCTCCGCCGACGTCCGGACCCTCGCCTCGTACTCGGCGACCTGGGCATCGGTCAGCTCCGGGAACATTCTGGAAGGAGGGTATGATGGAGGGCGCTGTGAAGGAGGAATTTCAAGGGGGGTCGTTGCGAAAATGGTATTATGAAGGAATTTAGGTATCTTGAATTCAGATATTTGGATCCGGGAACATTCTGGAAGCGGGTTGTAAAGAAGGGCGCTGTGAAGAACTCAAGGGATGGCGTTGGGCTTCATGCAGGAATGTTTTGTAAAGAAATTATATATATATATATATATATATATATATATATACTGTATATATATATATATATATATATATATATATATATATATATGTATATATACATTTTTGCGAAAATAGTTAATTGTATCATGATTGGAGTATGTTAATGAAATAGAATTTTTAAAAAATCTGCAAATATTAAGAAATCCTTAGCACAAAACTATCAGAAAGGAAAGGCACATACAGTACTTCCTATCAAATCCATGAAAAGACGAAGAAAAAGGAAGAAGAAATCGCTGAAGCCATTTTCGAAGAGAATTACCTGGCCGTTTCCAAAAGGAGAGTCGTTTCAGGGAGAATGTGGGCGTGGGCGAGCGAGGGCGTGAGGAGGTGCGCCGTCGCGACTGAGAGGTACACCATGTCCAGTCCTCCTTGAATCTACCAAGGGTAAAAAATTGCCATTAGCGAGATAGATAGATAGGTAGGTAGTTAGGGAGAGAGAGAGAGAGAGAGAGAGAGAGAGAGAGAGAGAGAGAGAGAGAGAGAGAGAGATATGTATTCATGTATACGTATATATGTGTATAGATAGGTAGACAGATAGACGAATATATATATAGGTATTGATATGTAGATGTGGATAGAGAGAGAGAGAGAACTATAGACATAGCTGTATTTTTTTATTATTTACCTATTTTCTAATCTATACACACACACACGCTCTGTATGTATATATGTGTATGTATATATATATATATATATATATATATATATATATATATATATATATATATATATATATATATATTTTGGTTTTTTTTTTTTTTTCGAGAGAGAGCTGAGGTCTGTCGCCACGTATCCCTATGTACCAATTTATCATTTGAACTGCTCTTCAGAACTTTCATTCTCACCTCTGATAATGTGCTGAGGTCATTTAGGCGTGTTGGAGACAGCAGAACCACCTCCACGCCCTCCACTCTCAGGTAGTTCTCGGCAGTCCTGTGTTCCTCGTCCTTTGTTGAAGACTGCGACGAACTGGATAACTTCTTGGCCCGGCCGGAAGGATCTGGTCTTGATTCATGTTGTTCATTAAATTCATGCACTTCCTCACGTATCTCATTTTGGGTCTCTTTGCCCTTGCTGTCCTGCTGAATGTTTTCTTTCGTTCTTTCCGCTTTTTCTTTTCCCTCTTCCACTTCATTATGATTTTTCGTCATCTTCCCTTCATCTTTTTTACCTTTCCATTCATTTTCCTTGCCGTGTTGGTTGTCTTGTGACTCAGCCTTTGATTCGTTAATTGACCCTTTGCTCGAATCATTCCCTGAACAATTATCTGAACCACTAACTGAGTCATCATTCAAACTGTTACTCGATATATCGCTCGATGAGTGATTCGAATCGCTCTTCGATCCATCACCACTCGCCTCCGTTTTCTCTCCTTCGCCTGATCCCGTACCCGTTTCACCACTGGAACCACTGCTTGTTCCACTTGATCCTGTACCCGTCCCATCGCCTGATCCAGTTTCGGTTCCACTTGATTCCTCGCCCGATCGACTCCATTCACCGCTGGTTCCATCACTGGATCCACTTTTTGATCCATCCCGGGAACCATCCCTCCTTTCGTTAATCGACCCGCTTCCATTCGATTCATTGTCCTGTTCGTCATCTGATTTAGATTCCGCTTCATCACTAGTGGCACTGCTGCGGCTGGCGGAAGCGTCGCTTGATTTACTGCCTGCTTCACTGCTTGAATCACTAGTCGCTTCACTCGAGTCACTGCTCGACTTACACGCCGACCTTTTCCACAAATTTCCCAGTAAGTTCTCCAAGTTCCACTGGGCAATCTGCGTTCCATTCTGTAAAATAATCATGAAAGTGAGTATACAGTTGAGAGAAAAGAAGGATAATCTATTTACCAAAATCGCCTGTTCAAAAAGAAACAGAAAAAAAAGAGGATGTAAGGAGTCATCCATAATTTTCATTATTATCACGTCTACAAAGCGTAGACTTTTGAGCACCCCCCCCCCCCAACTAAAAGTGTACGTTAGCGTGTGAAAAATGATGGATCAAGTTCTCCCTATCAGTATGTGGATTCTTATTTTGTGATTCTAAGAAAATTTTATGAATTTAAAGTAAAACCTTGTTATATTGCTTTTTCACTTAATTAAAATCAAGAGTCTGGTGACAGGACAATACGAAGAGCCTACGGATTTTTTTTCCATATGCTGAATTTTGTTTTTTTATGACTACAGATAGTTTGATGCAAATGGAAAGTGTTTAAAACAATATTGATATATTTTCCCAAGTTGAAATAAATTAAACATAAAAAACTGTTGAAACCATCCTGGTATGAACTGACATGATGTGGCTGACCGAATGTCATCGCGGCGGAAATTTCATCCGATGTCACTTCAGCTGGGTTTTCCAGCTGGGCATCACCAAAGGCAGAGCCACAGTCCCATAGAGTGACTGAACCTTCAGCCCTGCAACACACACCCCATGAATAGTCGTATACGTTTTAGATAAATCAAGTAACAGGTTCACTGTCGCATTTTCTTGTTAAACTAATACGTTTTCTTTAAAGATATGTCAGTGTCGCATTTTCTTGTTAAACTAATACAATTTCTATAAAGAGATGTGGGTGCATTTTATGCTGTTGTATGTTGCTACATTATTGTCTTAATAATGTACTTATTGTATATTGTTTTATGCAGTGCAATAAACAAGAAAGTGACCAGGGAATCCTATAACCATCAGACTGACCCTACGCACTGTAACTGTAATCTAATATTCATCCGTTTATGATAGTGTATGGCTCAATATTAATATTTACACCCATTTTCTTAATCATCTATTGTTTAGAAAATAGCAGAAATGCTTCTGTGGAAAAGCGGCCAGCCCTGCTAGCAACACGTGGCGCGAAATGTCAACCATAGCGGCCGTCGATTCGCCCACTGACAGATTTTTTCACATTCAAAAAAGTGTACGCCTGGTCTTAACCCCCCCCCCCCCCCGCGTACGATTTGTACGCTCGTGATAATGATGAAAATTGTGGGTGTCCCCTAAGGAAATTTTGCGAGACAATACAAGCACTGACACATTTGCTTTTCCCGTTCTCCTTCTTGGTGACCGAAGGGGAGGCGGAGGCGAGGGCCAGGGCGGGGAAGGGGCCGCTCAGGACGTCTCCCCAGTAACCGACGCGCCGGTGCCGGCTGCAGCCGTCGTGCACCGTTGCCACTGTGGATATGCGCGATTTTAGTAGACATACAAATTTATTCATAAATGTGTGTGTAACATAAATACAAAATTATATAATATATATTATATATATATATATATATATATATATATATATATATATATATATATATATTTGTGTGTCTTCATTTATATATACTTTATATACGCATACCCCTCACCTGACGCCAGAGTGGTGTTGGCCAAGATGGGTCTGGAATCGGTGGCGGTCACGAAGGCGTGGCCGCACATCCTCCACTCCAAGAACTCCTCTCCCCATCCCGCCCCCACGCCCACATACCCGTCCTGATTGTCACTGACTTTCCCCTCGTCCTCGCCCTCCGCACGCCCGTCTCTTTCACCCCCGACCACGCCCGGCAGTTCCCGAAGGCGATAGGTCATGCGCATGTGCCACGCCCATTCCGCATCCGCCTGTCGGTAATCGTATCTCGTCTTGAAGAGTTGCCGAAGTCTCACGTCCCTGGAGGAGGAAGGAAGGAAAATGGGCGTTTCTTAAGAGGAGGTCGCGGTACGTAGTGCCAACAAAACCGATATTTTCATTTGGTTTCTTTTGGTTAAGAGTCTATCTCTTGGCATACACTTTATCAATTTCCTCGAACATGTTTTGCCAAATATCTTTTGAAAATGGCAGTTCACCAATACAAAACCACCACGGGACACAACCCCACGGAGACTAGTGCAGCTCCCTTCAGAGTGAGTTCTTGCCCTCACGAACTCACCAGGCGCGGGGTGGGTCGTAATCACGGTGGGAGAGTGTATACCACGACCTAAACACTGCATCCAGGGCGTCTCTCTCTCGGTACTTCAGACGGGAACACGAGACGATGCCAAGGAGGGAAGGGTACCGTGCTGCGTCCGTGACCCACCTGAAGGAGGAATTTGGAAGACGTGAAAGAGGGGAAAATGATCAATTAAATTCAGAAGCACGGAATTTAAAAAACAAAAAGAAGTTTCACAAGGAGAAATGCAATTTAGAATCAGAGGTAAGGATATTAAGAAGCTTCATGTAAGAATAAATAAGATTTAGAAGCAAAATAACCAAAAAATAATGAAGCGAGAAAGGAAAGTAAAAGGCAATATGAAAATGACAGCTATGAGTTTTATGTACATTACTCGAAGAAAATAAAGAGCATTTCATTTGCATAAGCAATACATTGCCTATAGATAAATATATGCATATATGTATGTGTACATACATACATATATATATATATATATATATATATATATATATAGAGAGAGAGAGAGAGAGAGAGAGAGAGAGAGAGAGAGAGAGAGAGAGAGAGAAATAAAGGAGACGGAATGAGCAGACAGAAAGATCGGCAAATGTCCTTAACAACATTGCTCAGTTACTCTATACAGCATGCATGTCAAAACAGATGTCACATTAACATATATAAGATAGAAGAAAAACCCACAATGCACAAACAGGATTTAAAATAAGACAATTTTCGAAATCCTCTTGTAAGAATTCGAAACTGCTGTTTTCCTACCATAATACCAATACGGTAGTGTGTTCTACCATTCTTCAAATATTGGATAAACAATGATCATGGTAATCAGTCTAGATACTTACAGGCAAAATCTTCGAGAAACTACTTCAAGGTAATCCTTAGTGACTGGTCTGAGGCACAGATTCCCCCAGAGGTCGAGGAGGAGGTTCGCCCTCTCCCTCAAACCAAAGCCGGGCTCCAGGCAAGCCCCGAGGAGCACAAGAAGCCGGGCGTAGAGCTCCACCTGGGCCTCCAGAACGTACACCTTGGCAAGAGTGATAATGATAAGAATGCAACAAAAAGAAAAAAAAACATACACACTTAAACTGTGCTGTGATTTGTTCGTGTATTTTGCTCGTAGATACGGTATATAGATAGATAAGTAGACAGGCAAATAAGAGACAGATATCATATGGTGATTGATAGAGAGAGATTGACTGATATTGATATATATCAAAGGTAGGTCTGTGTATACACACGTATTTATGCGTATGTATATATGTGTGTGTGTGTGTGTGTGTGTGTGCGCAAACAGACACACATACACATATATTATATGTGTGTGTGTGTTTATTTAAATTGTTATTGTACATTCCTTGAGGAAAATCAAGACTTCTAAAACTCACCGTGAGTCTTGCTCCGGGCCTGTTGGTAACGTCGGCAAGAGTCATGAGAAGGTGGCGAATGTCCCCAGCCCCCACGACAAGTACTTGCAC
>NW_020868504.1:73626-81126 GCF_003789085.1 Penaeus vannamei | reverse complement strand
ATCTGATGCCATCTTGAAACAAAACATGAAATCATTCAGCTATTTATCCATTTTCTTTATCCATCTTCATAATAGGTAGAGAACAAACATCAGATGTTAACGAGTTATAACAGATACGTGTTAGTATGCACTATGGCTGTGGACCAAAGCCCCCGAGAACTGTACTGATCTAGTGTTCATTAGTTCAAGCCTCTCTGTGCAAGTAATTAAGACCCCAACCATTCTTAACACTGATCTAGTGTTCATTAGTTCAAGCCTCTCTGGTGCCACCTATTCTTAACACTGGGGAGGTGGCGACCTACCTGTAGAGTAAGATTATGCACTATCCAATATTTCCCCACCTTATATAATTAGTATATTCTTTTAGGAAAAAGATGGGGAGCTGTTCATAATACATTCATACTGCTTATGTTTATTCATTGTACAATAGAAAACAAGAATGCACAGAGTGCACATACAGATTCTCCCTGCTAACCACAGAGAGCCTTTGCTAGCAAAAATTACCTAGAGTGATTGATATATTATCTGTACTTGTTTACAATTCATTAATTATATCTAGTTCTAAAATAAAAGTTTCTGAGATTTTTATTGCACATTAAGTATGACACGTTAACTCCATTCGTTTCATACAGAAAGGAAAGATTACACACCCAAGAGCTTATTAAATTTTACAACACAAGTAAAGACAGTCACTGGACTCAACTATTTTCCACATTGCTCTTGTATAGTCTTGTGATTGCTCAGTATGCACAGGACACTGTATCATACCTCTCCAACAGGCCCAAATGGAATCTACCCTTGCAGCAGTGGTCTGAAGATTATGTATCTGAGCGGAAGAGAGTCGGAAGACAAGAAGAAGACAGATTTTTCTTTCATTGGTGATGATATCAAATCCCTGGAGACTCAGTGTGGAAGCAAGCAAGTAATCGATATCCTCATCACTGGACAGTGGCCAAAAGCTGTTTGCAATTATGCAAAGAAACCTGTAAGTAAGGATATATTTTCATATTATTGTTCTTGATGATGTTTTTCTTTCTTACTGGTAAATGAATAACAGGCAGCTTCAACCTGAGTGCATTAACCCAACCATTAACTTTTGATGCTTGATAAGTATAATTTTACACTCCAGAAAATTTGTGTGTCTCATGGTATGTTAGATGGTTTTCAAATAGTGGAATTCAAAGCTGAAGATATTACCCCTGTGAATAAAAAACAATTTTCATATGGTGCACATATACATATAAATACATAACAACCCTCCCAGACCAGGACTCAAATCTCGGCCGCTCCAGGCATGACCCACTACTAAACCAACAATACCAGAAGACCCACTAAAAGGACATATCTGCTCATACTAGAGTAATGATCGCAAAGTTCATTGGCAGTTGGTGGAAATGGATTTAGAAATTCAAATCCGAAGTCAGATGTATTGAGGTATTTATGAAAGATGGAATAATGCAGTGTCGCATTATCAATGATAAATAATCCAGCCAATGACCCAATTACTAGTATTAAACCTTTTAGTAGGTCTTGTGGCCTGGTTGATTTAGCAATGATCATCTGGGCCACACCTGAGGTGGCCAATGTTGAATAAAAGATTATAAAAATGGCAAATAATGTTGGATATAGCTTAGCCAAACCTAGAGGCGTCTGTTCAAAGTTAGAGTAAAGTATACAAGAGGAAGGGGGAAGGGAGTGAGTTGATGTGTGTAGTGTACTTTATGATGGCTTGGAGGGGTATAAGGAGAGGAATAAGTAGGGGATTAAGCCACCCACACACACACAGGAGAAAGCCCTTGTGGGTATGGATGGTAGTGGAGCTAGCTCAGGCTCAGGACATATTCACATAAAATCGTGAGTGGAAAACAGCCCTTGTCTTTCTCTGATAATAGCAGTATCATTTGTTTGGTATCAGTTAGGTACAGGTTCCTAAAGTGAAGATAAATATTCTGTTTTTTCAAGCATTTGCTTATATCACAAGCTAAGAAGGATTAGGTGACCAGAGTGATTATTGCCCTTTTCTTCACTACTTTCATTGGGTTAAATACTAAATGCTACTAGAAGAATTTTTTGAGCTTCCAAATATTGAATGAATTTTAAAAATCTGGATGAATGCTAAAATAATACAGACTTGATCACTTAGCAGCAGAAGAATCAATGTGTGTGTGGATTAATTTATTTAAAGGTACAGACAACCAACTACGATACACAAATGGGTTCTTGAAAACTTTTTTAAAACAAATATTATTGATATTTCTCTCATTGTAGGAAGGATGTGACCCAGATGATTTTGGATCAGCAATGATTTCCAGACTAGCTTTCAACATCAAGCCACGATACCATTTTTGTGGCTTGGAAGGGAAGCACTATGAACGGCTTCCATACAGGTGTGGTAATATTTCTGATTATTGCATATGTTTCTTGTTTAAGGTTTGATTTGTTATATGTCTTGTATCTTAGCTATGAAGATTTTTTTTTTTTTTTCCGATTTTTGATACCTAGTTGTGAAGTTTCTTTAGTTCTATTTCTTTAGGGACCTAGTATTTCAAAAAAAAAAAAAAAAGAAAAAAAAAGTAATCATCAGCTTTCTCCATGTATTTTACCTTCCTCTCTTTTATTTCAGAAACCACAAAGTTTTAGTTGAATCAGCTCGTCCCGTTACTCGTTTTATTGGGCTAGCCAAAGTAGGGAATCCAGAGAAGCTAAAGTGGTTGTATGCCTTTAATATAACTCCAGGTATGCATTGCACAGAAGCAGAATTGAACTTACAACCAGCAGACGTCACAGAATGTCCGTACTCTGAGGCCCATCTTGTAAATTTGTCATCACAGGTACAATTTTTTTTACTTTATTTTTTGTCTTTTTTTTTCTCTCTCTTTTTTATGGTATTTGTTGCCTTTCCCACTTCCTTTCTGTTTTGTTATCTTTTCCTCTTTCTTTTTATTTTCATCTTCTTGTCCTCTTTCTTTCTGTCTGTCTTCTTCCTCTCATTCTCTTTGAATATGTCTTCTTTCTTCTGTGTTTGTCTCCTTTCTTTAATTTTTTTCCTGTGTTTTTGTTTTTTCTTTCCGTATATATTTCTATTTTCTTTCTGTATTTCCGTCTTTCTTGCTTCATGCCTTCCTCATTTTATTAATTTTGTATTATTCATCACTATTTGATAACTAGGATATCCTTAACATTAATAAAGGCATGTTAGTGTACATAAACATGATTAATAATTCTTTGCCTTTTTCAAAATTTAATTCTAGAATGCATAAAAGACTTGATTCTCGAGCTTTAACTGATATATCCATAAATTCATTCCTAGGCAAAATCACAGAGCTCAGGTGCTGCTCAGTTCTTCTACAACATGAATGCAGATTTTAATGATGATGGCCGTGGTAGGAAGAGAAAAGGTGGCGGAGACAGAGAATTTGAGAGGAAGCGAATGCCACCAAAACCTACTGGTAGGTTGGCTGATTACTTTTCTTTCATTGTTTTGATTGTCTCTGTGTTTTTTTATTTATTTTATTAAACAACAGTCAGGATTCAATTTTCATGTCTTCTTTTATTCTCCATAACCTTCTCAGTACGGTACAGTACATTATATTCCCAGAATGGGCTTTTTTCATGCAAATCTATGAAGCTTTTTTTGTTCCTCTTTCCTTCCTTGATCAAAAGCCATGATTTTCCTGTTGCCATTTTTTCAGCAGATAATGTAACTACAACAAATATTACAACAGCCAACTGGAGAAGAAAGGGAAATTTGTATTGATTAATTTATAGATATTTCTTCTTATTAACAATCACTTTTATCTATGCTATGCTAAGCTGTGCTATTTTATATAAATCCCTTTGAGTTAATTACACCAGTATATGGGAATGAAAGTTGCTTATGAATAATTCTTGTTTTCATCTCTGATATGGCCAGAGATGAAAACAAAACATTTGTTACATGAAATATAGAGATGATGTTCGCAATAAATTAATTGATGAACCTGCAATTACCAAGACCCTCTACATCCTGCCTAGATTCTCAAGTGGAGAGGATAATTACATATAGAACTAAAATTGAAACAAACACATAAGTACAAGAGAAATTATGACAGCATGGACCAATCATTTGCACTAAGGTTTACTAAAAATTATAATTATTGAATAGGTTATAAAAAAGGATTAAGTTGAGTCAAGGCAAAAAAAGGCTTACTTATACATATATTGAACTGCTCTCTTTATGATTTTCACTAGGTCCTTGTTGGTTCTGCTTGGCAAGTCCCGAAGTGGAGAAGCACTTGGTTGTAAGTGTAGGTGAGCATGTGTACCTAGCACTTGCAAAAGGAGGCCTTGTACCAGAACATTTGCTTATCCTGCCCATCACACACTTCCAAAGCACATCTGACCTTGATGGGGACAGTAGACAAGGTAAGGAAGTAAAGGAGCTTGTTGCTATAAATGGGTATCATTTTGTGCATGTTGTCTAGGTTTTTGGTTTGATTATTATCATTGTAAAGCCAATTTTAGTTTAGCTTGTGCATATCATTAAGTGTCTTCAACTTTTCATACAATGCAGGGTCATATTTTCAAAATGTTGTACTTGAAACTGATTCACTTTATAGAAGCTGAAAAACACTTCAGAAAATGTATTGCACTTCATTTGCTGCTTATTCAGTTCTGCCTTTAAGAAGATTTCCCTCTAAGATTTTCTTTTAGGCTGTGAGCTAATTTCATATTTTGCATAAATTGAGAAAGGTTTTATGAAAACTGCTATACAGTCGATGTTAATGGTTAATGATTAAGTTTATGATGTTATAGCCTGTGTCTATAATTGCTTGTGTGTCTATATATATGTGTTTCTCTCTCTAAAGTATTTTGAATTCTGAATTGAACACACACACACACACACACACACACACACACACACACACACACACACACACACACACACACACACACACACACACACACACACACTCTCTCTCTCTCTCTCTCTCTCTCTCTCTCTCTCTCTCTCTCTCTCTCTCTCTCTCTCTCTCTCTCTCTTCTCTCTCTCTCTCTCTCTCTCTCTCTCTCAAATTGCATTTTTTAGACCTTCCAGCTTTCAAAAGACTTCCCAAGACTTGCTAAGGTCACCCTCAGTATTTGTACAATCACCATAAGATAATGAATACCTTTTTTCTCTCCTCTTCCTTTAGCAGGTGTATTTTATTTAATCCATCTATTTTAAAATACTGATTATATTTCTTAGGTTTACATAGCTTTCCATCAGAGTGCCATATTTCTATATATTTAAGTGTATTTCTAAAGATAGAAGGAGTTTGGAAACATATAAAGAATAAGATTAGGAATTTTATGCAAGATAGATGAAAAATTGTATTTCATGAGAGTAGTGAACATACATTTTTACTGAATAATTGGTATTTTTCAGCTTTTAAACAGTTACAAGCCTTGCAGGTTCTCCCCTAAATTTGCAATGGGAGTTTCAATCTCAATAATATTACCCTAAAAAAAAAATTTGGGTGGGGTTCCATTATAAAGGTGTATTTGAAAAATGGTTGTTGTAGATTACTTCAGTTTTTATATGTAACTTATGTAGTGTATGCATTTTTACACATTTATGCCTGCTATGAGGATATCCTTTTGTATTTTAGAATCTATTTACAAGGAAGAGTGTTTGAAGAAAAAAAAAAAAAAAATTTAAGAATTATGTAAAGAAAGATCTACAGCTTCTGAGAATTTTAGATGTAGATGTTCTTTGCAGAATTTGCATTTTTTTTCTATCTAGCTCTTTAAGTAGAATTAGGGGGATTACCTTGTCAAAGTATCCATAGAGTTTTTTCCTCGACTTCTCTCTCTCTTTCCACTAAAAAATTCACATATATGCTTCTATATCAAAGACAAAGCAGCAGTTTTCAAAACTTTCAAGTCTGATATATTATATAGGCAGGAATAAAAGGAGTATTGCTTTAGGAGAAAAATGCAATAAAATATGGGCTCACAAAATTATTATGATTATGAATATCAGAATACTGACAGAATTCTAACAACCTATCTGGCCATTTTTTCAATTGGAAGAAAAACTTTTTTATTTATTTTATTATTTTTTTATTTTTATTTTATTTTTATTATTTTTTTTTCTTTTTTTTTTTTCCAGTGCAGTTTTCTCAAAACATCAGTATAAAATGGGTTACAAATTTGTCAATACTAATTAAGGCAGACGTACTACATATACCGCGGAAAGTATAGTAGAAATATTCACTTGTGTTCGTACATGTTGGGGAAGTTAATAAAATTGTGTGGACCTTGCTGGTTGTGCTTTAATTCAAATTCAAAGTTTACCTTTCGTAGAGTCCACAAACCTCGATGTCTCAAACTATCTCGAAGTACTGTGAGCTTTCTGAAAAGTATGGCAAAATACCCCCTGGAAAGGGGATCCAGAAGCTTGATCCTGGTAGGGAAATACCCCCAGGGAACGGGTTTAGGAAGGTATGCTTCGTTTGTATGGCGATATACCCCCAGGAAAGGGGTAAGGGAATACTCCAGGGAAGGGGGTCAGCGTTAGGTTAGGTTAAGAAATTTCGTTGGCATTTCAGCCAAAACAGACACTGGCACAGCGAATCTTGCAGTGGCGCCGGATTCTTGTTAGGAGAAAAAAACATAATTCGGTGGCTTTTGCCGGATTCTGTTTGGGGCACTGGCACAGCGAATCTTGCAGTGGCGCCGGATTCTTGTTAGGAGAAAAAAACATAAATAGTTGTGGCTGTCTTACTTAAAATTATCCAATTTTTCTAAGGATTAGTAGAAAGTAGAGCAAGGATTTTGTTTTTTATTTAGTTTTTTATTTTTGATGAAAGAAAACTGTACATTTTTGTGATTTTTTATTTTATTCAAGATCAGACAGCTTTAGCAACATGGTGTTTAGAAACAGAGTTTGGTAAAAAAAAAAAAAATTGCCATTTTCACATGGGTCACATTAATATTCATCTGATTTATATACAGGTTACATATTGATATCTCTGTTGTGTATGAATAATAAAAACATTTATTCTGCACAAGGTGTAAAAGTTTTTTAGCATCATCTTTCTGTTCTGATGATAGCTTAAGTGTGTTTGTATATCAACTTATTCCTTATTATACTGGTTTGTATACCACATCAGTGCATTCTGGAACAATTAAGAAGATACAGGATATATCAAGTGTATTCTAAAAAAAAAAAAAGGTAGATGTATGCACGTATAATGCATATGGTCTACAATATGCACAAGAAATATATTAAACAGTGAAATTATCTTATAATTTATGTGGAGATCTGCATAAGCAATTTATTTGCCTTAGAAATGATAGTGATAAAAAAATATTTTCATCTTTAATTATTTACATTTAAGGTCAGTAAATATACATTTCCAGAAGAGTAATTGTTGTGTATAATTATGTTATTAAATTTTCAAAAGCCAATAAATACATTTCTAGTGCAACAGAAATAGATGTAGTTTTCCAGAGCAAAAGAACTGTTGTCTGTAA
>NW_020868504.1:58626-68626 GCF_003789085.1 Penaeus vannamei | reverse complement strand
ATCTTGATAAACTCATTGCAAATTCCAGTTCTGAGAAAATGTAAACATATTTGTATATATGTATGAATATATTTGTATACAGAGCCATTTTAAAAGGTACTTTGATATGTTTAGAATAAATGTTATAGCTGCTTTGGATACAGCAGTTAAGGTTACTACAGACGATGTAATGCCATGTATGCTGTGATGATGCAACCATGGATCCCCTGTTACAGGAGGTCTCAGAAAAAGAATATATAAACCAACAGCATTTTGAAATAAGAAAGCAAGTAAAAATTAAAGATAACACTCACATAGTTCATACACAAGAAATCCTACGTACCTGAAAGTATAAAAACGGAGCTGGACTAGGAAACGCGGAAATGCAGTTGTTACATTGATCTGCTTTGTGACCTGGCTTAAAGCTTTACTCAGAACAACCTGCATTATAAATGATGCTGGCCACAAAATATTCGCCAAGCTATTAAGGTAACTTATTCATTGTGAAATTCAGTATTTGGATATACATTTTAGGTATGAGGTGTTTATGGGGTCAATATTTATACAAGGATCCGCGTTTTTTTTTTTTTTTTTATTATTATTGGTTTCTACAAATGTGTTTTAACAAGTGGTGTAGAGGTGAGGCTCATTATTCCTCGTCTCGGTATCGTATTGTTGACCAGCCACGTGTTGGAGCCACGTGTGTAGGTGTCAGGCGTATGCAATTAATAGGCGTATGCTTGTAGGTATATAGGCGTATGAATTAAAAGTGAGTGCGTAAGTAAACTTGTAAACTTGTGCATAGTTGTGTATGTATGTGCGCTGGGGCTTCGGCGAACAAAGGTGGAGTGCAAATATTAAGTAATTATCCAAAGCGCAAATAACAGCTGAGAACATGCCCCGTGTCTGGGTCGTGTGGAACAATGACGTAGAATCCAGCGTCGCCCTCAACCAATTGTATTGACGAGGCTATTGTATGCTTGAACTAAATATTTTATACAAAAAAAAGAAAAAGAAATACACAGATGCAGAGTAATAGTTATTGCTCTGACCACCTAGACGCCGTGACGTGCAAAGTGATACAACCCTTTTTTCATCTGAAAATTAATTTATAGATTTTACCCACTTGCAAAATTCACCGGGCAATGGACTCATCCTTCTATTCCGTTCCAGCAGGAGGCCGTCAAATCACACACACACACACACCACACACAACACACACACACACCATCACACACCACACACAGCACACACACACACACACACACCACACACACACACATTACATACACACACACACAGCACCAGCACACACACACACATGGTGGGCACATACAGTGCCACACTACATACATCACATACACCAGCACACACTACACACACCACACACACACCAACACACACACAACACTACACATACAACATACACACACACAAACACACAACTACACACATCACACACACACACACACACTGCACACACACACCACATTCACATACACATACACATACACACACACACACACACACAACACACACAACACACACATACACACACACACCACCACACACAGACATATAGAGACTATATATATCATAATAAAGTATATATATATAATAATATATATACCACACATAATTGCTGTATATTATATGTGCTATATATTTATATATATATAATATTATATTATTTATATTATATATATTATATAATATATTAATCTTAAAGGAGAGACAGGAGGGAAGGAGAGAGAGTGTGTGAGTAATGAGTATAAGGGTAAGATAGTAGTAAGAAGGGAGTAATGAGAAGGAGTGGAACATAATATAGAGAGATAGAGGGAGTAGAAGGGAGAGATTCGCAGTGAGAGTATTGAAATAGCGATAAATGGAAGATTCATAGGTAGAGATAATGGAGTGTATTGAGATAATAGATGAAGACAGTGACAATAGGATGGAAGAGTACACATATTGTGGTAAGTGTAGAGGATGATGCTGAAGAGTGTGATGAGGTAGTGTAGTAGTGTGTGCTGTATGTGAGATGCTGTTGTGTGTGTGTGTCGTGGTCGTGTAGTGTCTAGTGTGTCGTTGTGTTGTGATGAAGGGGTTCGCCGCTGTGTGAGTGCGGTGTGTGTGTCGTGTGTCGTGTGTAAGTGCTGTGTGCGCTGGTGTAGTGCTGGTAGATGCCGTGTGGTGTGAGTATGTGGTGAGAAGGAAGGCGTATGCATAGTGCAGTACTATGGATGATGCATATGTGTGAATGTGTGGGTGATAGTTTGTGGTGCCTGAGTAGTAGGTGGGTGATTGTGATGTGTGGTGCGGTGATGTAGTATAGATAGAGATGAAGAGCGCGTGTATTAACCAGTAAGGAGTAAACAATTCATAGTAGAGATAAATGTAAGGAATAGGTAAAGGGTCGTAATAGCACAAGGAGGGACACGCGTGATGAACAGACTAGGGATAAGTAGAAGGCTGGGGATTAACTTATTATATATCGAGAGGAAATATAAGGGAAGTCACGCGTAAGGCACCGCAGGGAACTAGTTCAGAGAGAGAGCAGACGTAGAGGAGACAGGATTCAAGTGCATGAGTAAGTACTAGGGGTGGTCGAGATAGGTAGTAAGAGAGACATAAGTGTAGTGGTACATAATAGGAATATGGTGGTACATAACAGCGACACACAAACAGGGCACGCGACGACACGAGCGAGCGACAAGCACGAAGCAAAGCACACGACACATGCTACAGCAGACAAACGACACACAAGCACAGCACAAACACGCAACAGAGCGAGGCATCAGCGACACACAGACACACGAGCACAGCGAGCAAGCGAGCCGCTACGATGGCCTCGACACAACAACACAAGCAGCACAGAGCACATCACACGAGCAACAACAGAACGAGCACACACACACAGACTATATTATAGCACAGCACAGCGCACGAAGCCACACTCACTCGACATAGGTCGGTCAAGCTGATCATGTAGACTGTATTAGTACTCAGGTGTGAGTAAGGCGTTATATGATCGTTTGGTAGTAATGGTAAAGAGTAAGAATAAATATAAAATTGTAATATATTATGTATTATATATAAGTAAACTATATACATAAATACCTATGGATATATTGCACTATATATGAGAAATATACAACTGAACATAACAATACTATCAAATATATAAGTTTACAGTATTATATGTGTGTGTGTTGTGTGTGTGTGTTGTGTGTGTGTGTGTGTGTGTGGGTGTGTGTGTGTGTGTGTGTGTGTGTGTTGCGTGTGTGTGTGTGCTGTGTGTGTGTATATAATATTAGTATAATATAGTAATAATATATCAGTAATATATTATTTATACGCGATATTACTCGATTAGTTAGTCGCGTGTGATGTATATGTTTGTGTGTATGGTGAGTGTGTGTGCGTATTTAGAGATATTTGAACACAAACGAGAAGTTACTAGACACAAATGAATGTCAAAGAGGTGATAAACATACGCAGATATGAAATTGAGAATAGATCGTGAATCAGTTTCTAGATCTCTGGTCGTTAAGATTGACTCTTGTGTGTCTGACAAAGTACGCGTTTCTAACATCGTGGAAGAAGTTAGACGTCGTAGAGCGAGTTTGTATTTTGCGCAGTTCATCTATATCCGAGTGGCTATTGATGCATTTTACAATATATAATATATATTGAAATAGTGTTATTCGTGTGTGTGATGTATTGATTAGTGATGTTATATTTATGATGTGTTAGTTATTGAGTATTATATGTATTATTATGTGTGTTATAGTTGTAGTTACTTGTATAGTGTGTGTGTTATAGTATTATGTGTTTTAAAGTGTATGTTAGTGTTATATTATAGTGTATGTGTGTGTTAGTTGAGGGTTAATATTTATATAATGGAGAAGTAGAGAGAGGAGAAGAGACAGTGAATAGACGAAGTAGACACAGAGTATTCTAAAATATAAAGAGAGCGCAAGAGGAGCCAAGACATGAGGACAAGAGAACGAAGACGACAAGGGACAAGAAAGACAAGAGACAAGAGACGAAGAGACAGGAGGAGCAAGAGACAGAGACAAGAAGAACGGCAGAAGGGACGAGGACTAAGAGAGGCTAGAGCCAAGACAGACACAGACAGACAGACAAGACAGACAGAGTATAAGGGAGAATATAGTTAAGAAAAGAGGCCAAGTAAAAGTAGCAAGTAATTCAGATGATGAGAAAAGGATATATGGAATTGTAAGGAGACCGTACAGCGTGAATTATCATCTCGACTTTTTATATTAGATGGGCCAGGTATGAGGTAGAAATTAGCAAAAAAGATTATATGGTTTTCTAATTACAGCGTAGCGAGCAAAACATGAAGAATTTAGCGTTTTCGACTTTAATATAAACGAATAATATAGTAAGTAAAGAGGAGCTCCATCGAAGAGTAACACGCACAGGCAAGTTGAGTATTCCCGGCTGTTAACAGACGCAGTCATGAAGGTAGTTATAAATAATGAGTACCTGTGCGTTGATATGGAAGGAGAATAGGTTACCACGGATTCGAGCTGCAGAGATGAAAACGTGTGTAAGTTGTGTGAATTGTGGTATGGTTTGTGTATGTGTGGTGTGTGTGTGTGTGATGTGGGTGTGTGTGTGTGGTGTGGTAAGTGAGTGATGTGTATGGTGTGATTGTGATAAATGTAGAAAACAGAAAGGAGAGGACGGAGGAATGAAGAGAAGAAGGAAAGAGACGCAGATAATGGGAAGGAAGAGGAGAAAGAGAGAGAGAGAGAGAGAGAAGGAGAGGAGGAAGAGAGAGAGAGGAGAGAGAGAGAGAGAGAGAAGAGTTTTTGGTATATATATATATGTGTGTGCAAAAGTGTAAGTAAAGAAAGAAGTTATAGGAACGATAGAAGTCGATGTTCTAGCCATTAATGGCCATCACATGACTTTAAAAAGGCCAGATGGTAATAGGAAGCACAACACCATTGGAATTTCCCGCCGATACTCTATAGCCGAAGGCAGCAAGGAATTTCAGTAACCACGGACAGATAAAAACAGTAAAAATAGTGGCGTCATCTCTTGCTGCAGAAAATATCTAAAGCTGAAATTTTTTATTCATCACATTAGAAGTATATCGCATGTAGTGTTCCCAACCACACTTCCTAATTTCACTCTATTTATTCAATTCTTAATTATATGTTATTTTTTCATTTCCTCACCTTCCTCCGTGTCTTCATAATGTTGGTGTTCCTTAGTCCAAAATCTTCCTCTGTTTGCGGAACACCACGGTCTCTTCCAGCTGATTCTAACATGTTCTTTGCCTTCGTTGTGTGAATAAAACATTTTACTCTTTAAAAAGTATCACTGAAATTACGTAGATTAAACTAGGCTTCCATGGCGCATTTTTTTACCTGCAATATTCATTATTACTTAAACTGTGCAATACACTTTTTAATATTGAACTAGAAAAAAATATATTCCTCCTACTCGGCATATTACACATTTTCATATTTTATACAAAACGTAGCAGAGGCCTATGTTACATTCATGATAATAATTTACGCGTTTTATTTATCTTTTATCTCATTTACGTATGCTTCATAAATCTTAGCCATAATGCCGCAGTGAAATATCAAATAAACCACATATGGCGCAAGAGTACTAAATACAAATGATTTTTTTTTTTCGAAAAAAAAAAGATAACTACGTATCCCCATTCTTTTCCTTTGTTTATATACTAAATACTGTCTCTTTTTCGTCTCATGCTCGTTGTCTGCAGCTGCAATTGATTCTTAAAGACATTGTGATAACATTATAGTTAGTGCTTCAGTTGATTATGATTTATTGGTTATTCACTACAATAATTTAGAGTAAAAGACCACAACGTAAAGGGACATTGTAAACTGTATGCAATGACTTCTATTATTGTCATCAGTATGTTAATCATATCCGCCTACGAACCGCAAATCAAATGCGAAGACAAAGAATATTCCCAACACTGATGGAAAATTCAGAAATCGTTAGCTTTTGTTTTTCCCTTAACATTAGAATAGCTTACTGACACGCAAACTTTTTTCTTTGAAAAGGAAGATCTATTTGAAATTATACGCCCTTCTCGTCTCCCCTGTCTTCAATCTTGACCCTTATTATGATAGCCAACACATTACGATGGTAATTATGATTCCCGTCATTAGCGCTATTTGCTACAGAATTGCCGAACAGTGTGAGTTTGGTCATTGTTGTTGCCTTGAAACTGTTCATGAAATGAATAAATCAACGTCTTGTGCCACTATTTTCATCAACAGCAACGCCCATTAGAGTCAACGTGGTCAAGAACGCATTAAATCGGACGAAACATTAGTCAGAGCGAGCGTTGAGACAGGTAATGCGGGAGTGACCTTGCAAACACATTATTTTAACACTCTTTAACTTATTTCATGTATGCAGCCAACTACGTGTACATGGATATATTCTCTTGTGGAGCGTATGCTTACTAATATTTCTGTCTTGATTTTTCTGAACAATGCAATAGGCTGCAACGTGGTTCGCTCGTGAAATAAAACGGTTTCATGATCAATATGTGTTGCAACTCATCATTAGTTGTCATTGATATGTTGCATAAGACGTTCATTAAAAGTTGCATATCACGAAACCTGCCAGGAAAATAAACTAATCATTAATGGTTATTAATGAATTACATGAATGCATTATTCTTATTTACAACCAACTGTGCATATAGTATTATATATCACGACTGGAATGACTATGAAGTTGCTTGAGACTATCTAACTGTCTAACGACGCATTTTATTACCTGTACACGTGTGGTTACGACACAACATATATAGCATACTAGTCTTAAGGTAGTAACTGCTCATTTTTAACGTGTGTTGTATGTCTTGTGCGTTGTATATCTTGTAGGTGTGATATAATGCATGCCTTGTATATTCTGTGGGTGTATTGTGTACTGAACCAACATTAAAATGAAATCGCTAGTGTGACTGTGCAGCTGCGGGGCCCTACAATTACGTGAGTGTGCAACTGTAAGTACTTATCACATTATGAATGAGACCGTACTACTGAGGGTACATGTATCGACTGCATTTATGAATCTTTAAGACTTCCTTACGTGCTTTTATTTTGCAACTGTGGATGTGAGTCAGAGCATATATGCTTTCACTGGTAACATGTATTGCATGCCATTGTATGTAAATTATATAACTCCCTTCATTTAGTGAGAGATAATGAGCGTTTCCATTTTGCAGGAAAGGAACGGCAATCGGTTCATTAAATTCTGGTCTTGGGGCTTATTCCGTAACATGTTCCACTCTTGCAACACTTGGGGGGATCGCTTCCTGTAACCCCAATGTCCGGCGCACAGTGGCTCATTTCAACACTTTGCAATTCTCTCTTTATTTCTCTTTTCTCTCACACATTTTTTTCCTTCTCGCATTCTTTCTCTTCTTTTCATTGTTTATCTCTTCTCTTCTCTTTTCTTCATTTCTCATATTTTCTCTCCTCTCTCTCTTTCTCTCTTTCTTTCTTTCTTTCTTTCTTTCTTTCTTTCTTTCTCTCTCTCTCTCTCTCTCTCTCTCTCTCTCTCTCTCTCTCTCTCTCTTTCTCTCTTTCTTCTTTCTTTCTTTCTTTCTCTCTCTCTCTCTCTCTCTCTCTCTCTCTCTCTCTCTCTCTCTCCTCCTCTCTCTCTCTCTCTCTCCCTCTCCCTCTCCCTCTCCTCTCCTCTCCTCTCCCTCTCCCTCTCCTCTCCCTCTCTCCTCCCTCCTCTCTCTCCCTTTCTTTCTCTCTCTCTCTCTCTCTCTCTCTCTTGGTTGAATTTTGTAATGATTATAATATATTATCGCCCTTCAATTTGTTTTTACAGCGCAATGGTCAACAGAATCAGCTTTGCAGTGTTTTACTCATGATGATTTCTGTGTCTATGACAGTAACGAATTCCTTCTTAGTGTATTTTCGATACAGTTGATCATCAAATCTTTTAGATAAAGTCGACTACTATGGTTTTCGTGGTTTATCACACCAATGGTTATAATCGTATCTGACAAATAGAATGCAGTTTGTTCAGATGAATGGCAAACCTTCAGATCTTCTTTCGGTCAAATATGGGGTACCTCAAGGCTCTTTTCTCGGCCTCGGCTTTTCATTCTATACATCAGTGGCATGTGTAGAGCATCCTCCGCCCTACGTTTCATCTTATTTGCAGATGATTGCACCATATACCTCCCTGAAAGGAATCTTGATAGTCTTATAAGTAGAATGAACAAGGAATTTGTGATCATTAACACCTGGTTAATTTCAAACAAACTGACCCTCAACACACAAAACACAGTTCATCTTCAACAGGTACAAAACAGTTTCCTACCCGCTTATGCAGATTGCCATCAACAACCATAGAATAGGCTGGAGTGGAGCAAAGTTCTTGGGAGTTATTGTGAATATAAACACCTATACTGGCATAGCCATATTCAGTACGTATGTAGCAAAGTAGCTAAGATTTGTGGCTTACTTTATATGCCTCGTAATCATTTGAACAGAGGGACAATGTTGTTCATCTATTTTTCATTAATGCACTCAAACATGATTTACTGATTGACATAGTAGGGAGGAGCTAGCACCACACCACTAAATCCACTCAAAACCAATAAGTCATACAAAAGAAAATTATTAGAGCAATCGTTGAATTAAAGACCACAGGTCACACCAATGATTAATTTATCAATTTGAAACTATTAAAGTAAGGTTAGGTTAAACCTATACAAGTTTACATGCTCGGTAAATACATACAAATGCTTGCAAAACTTGATCTCATCCCGCAACTATTTCAACAGTGCCACAAACGACGCCTATTCCAGATGGAACAATTTCAGACTCCCTCCCGTCGCTTCATCGTCTCAGTCACAGAGCCATGTCAGATATCGTATTCCAGTTTTCTTCAATAGCTTTCCTCCCGAAATCAAAGGCGAAGATACTGTGAACAGCTTTCAATTTAGCTTAAAATCCTTCTTGATTAGCTAATATTCTGGACGATTACTATAGGAAACATGGATATTATCAATCTCTCTCCATTAAGATAATTAAGTTCCATTTATTTCTCCCTTTGTAATTACTTATTTCAGTATATTTCTTCTATGTGTAATTACATAATTTTGTATGTTACGTAAGCTTCTTATTGCATTTTTTTTTTTTTTTTTTTTTTGTAAACACGTTTTCATTTTTGTTATTTACTCCTGGTTTATTTCTGTAATGTAAATGAAGTATTTACTGTTTATGCAACCCTTTTTTAACCTTTGTTTTGGTATAATTTTCATTCAGATTGTTTGTACGTTTTTTGTGATATATTCTGTTTTTATTATATGTTCTTTCTCTTTTAATATTTCATGTAAATCCATGATTGTATTTATTCTACTGTAGGTCTATTTTCTGTATGTTAATACACACACACACACACACACACACACACACACACACACACACACATACATATATATAATATATATATATATTATATATATATATATATATATATATAATATATGTAAGTATATTATATATATTTTTTTTCTTCTTCTTCTTCTTAAGGTATTCAGAAACAGCAAAAGCCCGGTCAGACTGCAACCATTACATATGAAAATACTTGCAACCTACTTAAACTTAATAAACTAGTACAATTTCAATTCAGATTCTCATGCGTCACATTTTTTTCTCTTTCTCTTCCTCTTCCTCTCTTCTCCTCTCGATCTCCTCTCCTCTCCTCTCCTCTCCTCTCCTCTCTCTCTCTCCTCTCCTCCTCTCCTTCCTCTCCTCTCCTTTCCTTTGCTCTCCTCTCCTCTCCTCTCCTCTCTCTAACTCTTAATCTCTCTCTCTCTCTCTCTCTCTCTCTCTCGCTCTCTCTCTCTCTCTCTCTCTCTCTCTCTCTCTCTCTCTCTCTCTCTCTCTCTCTCTCTCTCTCTCTCTCTCTCTCTCTCTCTCTCTCTCTCTCTCTCTTCTCTCTCTCTCTCTCTCTCTCTCTTACTCTC
>NW_020868504.1:51126-53626 GCF_003789085.1 Penaeus vannamei | reverse complement strand
GATGCCGACGCAATGGCTAAAGAAATTTTCTCTTTAAATAAAGAAGAAATGTCATTGTGTCTGCTCCTCGCCTATTTCTTAGCTTTATTTACAGTTGAAGTATTTGTCTATATGAGTTATCCTAAGTATGTATACTGGTCCACTACTTCTAACGCTTTAACTTGTTCATGTACATGTTCGAAATGAACTCCAATGTTGATGATAACGAATCTTTTTCCTGTATCTCGTGAGTCCAACTTTCAGACATTCTCTGTTCACATCGTTTATTAATTGCTGCATCTTACTCGGTGACTTGATAAAGAGAACAGTATCGTCTGCCAATCAGGGGTTGTTAAGATGCTTGTCCCGTATTTGGATACCCTTTCCCCTCCATTCTAGCTTCATGAATATTTCCTCAAGACAAGCTGTAAGTAGTTTTGATGAGATGGTGTTGATCTGGCTAACAACTTTTATAATTGGGATTTCATTGGTTTCTGTATAGAACGTAATGGTCTTTGTCCTATCTTCGTCTATATCTTCCAATATATTACAATAAAAGATCCTTACTTCTTATGAGGTTGCTATTAAATTCCTTTTCGTAATTGACAAATGACATACACAGGTTTCTTACATTTGTTTATTTTCTCTGTTAATTGGGTTAGTGTGAGGACGTGGTCTTTGAGAACCCACTTCGGAAGCCCGCGCGTTCTCTCGGTTGATTAGAATTTAAAGTGTCGGAAATGAGTGTTGTGATGACTTCCATAAACATTTTTTAGGAAATTTATAGAATTATGGATCGATAATGCTTTAGATACTTTCTATTTCTTTTTTGTTTATCAAAAATACTGCAGCATTTCTCCAAGCTTTCGGCATGTTATAGTTGGTAAGGCATTTTTTTAAAGATTGGCTAATTTCATTGCTGCATCTGCATCTATTATAAGGTCTATAGTAACGCCATCTATCTCCTGTTTTTCTCTTCATGCCTCTGAGCTTTTTTTTCTCTCTCTCCTTCTTCTGCGGTGATGTAAGGTACTTCTGCAATTACCGCAATTGTCCGAGGCTGTTCATTGCAGCTGTATGAATTCCTGTAAAAGTTGTCCACTAAAATTATTTATTTTTTGTTATGTCACTTCTACGTCAATTATTAATTATATTATTATTATTATTATTATTATTACTATTATTATTATTATTATCATTATTTACTGCATGCATTTTATTTTTCTCTATTTCGACCCATTTTAGTGGCATTGCCTAAAATCAGTTTCTTTTGTTTATTGAATGAATTTATATTCAACCTCCTCTTCCTTTTTATTTAGTCTTTGTTAGTTCTGTTAATCATACTTTTATCCTTTTTTTTGCATACGCTATTCAACTTCTACCGAAAATTTTTCCCGCCTACTCCTCGCTTCCCTTATAATCTCACTGAACAGTTCGGTGAATCGGCCAATGTCAAGATCGTCATTCAGAAGCGAGTCTCTGTTTTGGATCTTAAGATTTTTTTCTCTCTGTCGCTCTGGTCTTCGAGTTGGCTAGATGAGGGACGCCCTTCGTGTGAGTTTATTCCTTTCTCTTCTGAAGTGTAATTGGATTTCGCTTCTGACCGGTCTGTGGTCGCTGCCAACATTTGCTTCATCAGTACTTCCATATCCGTTACTACATCGCGTGTGTTCGTAATTATGGTGTAAATTTAACACACAATCACACACACACACATTTATGTATATAGATAGATAAAGAGGTAACCAGATTTATATACAGATAGAGAGATATGTAGATAGATGTAAAAGATATATACAAACATCTATATATCTATATATATATCATACATACATACATACATACATATATTATATATAATATATATATATATATATATATACTATATAACATATATTATATAATATATATATTATATATATATATATATATTATATATATAATTAATTATACTATATATATATATATATATATATTATATATATAAGAAGATATTATATTAATATATCATATATATATTATTAATCAGTATGTTAGTGTAATATGAGTACTGTATGTATTTATAAGATGTAATATTATAATTACGTAATGATATATGTACTAATGTATTACTAAATATACATTAGCATAATTATTAATATATACAACTTATTAATTATATGCATATTTATAATATTCATATTTTCTCTTTTTTGCAACGTTAGTTTGTATTTTAAGTATACTATAATCAATAATACTATTATATTTCCTTCTCATTTACATTGTATATGGTAAAATCATATATGTGTGCTTTTTAATAATACTAGTATTATTATGATCGCTTAATATCTATCATGAGATTATAGTATTTATTTATCTTTCATAGTCAGATATTTTCATCCTTATAAGGTTAATATATTATATGGTGCCAAGGATATATTAATCTGTATATATTATAATTATTAATTCTTAGCTTTATCTAGTTAACATTCGAAACATCTCTCTGTACAGCTCACCAATTCATTTACAGATTTAATATATC
>NW_020868504.1:27500-35000 GCF_003789085.1 Penaeus vannamei | reverse complement strand
TCTTGTTCCATCCAGTTTTGTCTTCGTTCTTCCAGTGTTTCCCGTTACCATTTTAACTTCAATGTGTTATATTTAAGTTGTCAACCTGTATCATAGTCCCAGTTTGTCATATCAACACTGATGTCTAATTTCTTCGACATAACCGTTGAATCCACCTTGTTTTCGTGACTCCGCTGCCCTCTGAACGAGTCAGCTTCTGATTCTGCCGCGATTGCTGCAGCTTCAGCAAAGGTGAGTCGGTGATGTTTACGAAAAGGAAAGAAAGAACTTTTGATGTAATTCTAATCCTATAATAATGATCATAATAATAATAGTAATGATAATGATAATACTAATAGCAACGATACTACTACTAATAATAATATTAATCGTTTCTCTTCGTCCCTACATCTCGGTGGGTATCTTTTACTAATTTCACATGCTCTCTGGTACTCCTTCTTCAAGCGCCAATACGCCGTCTCTCTGAGCACTCAATCACAGTCCAGAAAGGCCACAAGCAGCTTCTCTTCTGTCCCCAGCGTCTTTTGAAACAGTCTCACCGCAAAACTGGCGCCGACGCGTTTTCGCTGCTGCTGAGAATCCAAATACTGAGTTATGAATCCTGACTGTCACCTTGAGTCTGTTGCCTAGATTTTTCCAGACTTCTCAATGCATGTTTCAGAAGTTTTATTCCCATATAGTCTGGACACCATTACTCTTCCCTTCTCCTTGTAGATGGTTACTACACTGCTTCGCGTTCTTTCTTCTAGAATTCTCTATTCTTGTGTAATACTGATAATTCAACATGTCAACCACGGTATCCTCTCCTCAATCAGGTTCCTCAAGTATGCTGCTGCTCTTCCTGATTGGCTACTCTACTTTCTTCTCTTTGAGAACTGTTCACACTTCTATTACTGTGATCTATGGACTGGTCTGCACAGTATTTTGCCTCCTCCAGCTGCTTTCCCTTCTCGCCTCGCATATATAACCCTTCCAAGAAGAACTGCGGTCGTTCTTTCTTTGCTTTATCAAAGATCTTCCTCCTTCAGCGACTGACACCCGGCTAATGCCTTCTTCTTCCTCGCTCTGAGCTTTGCAGTCTGGGCGATGTTCAGTTTTCTCCCTTTGCTTCTAGCTTCCCATGCCATTTTCCAAGCTCTTTTCTTTGTACTTTCATACAGTGAACACTTTTGCAGAATTTCCATTTTGAAACGATTTCTGGGCGCAGGGGTTTCTATTCGATATCCTTATAAAGGTTATAACTGTTGTTATTGATGTCAGTATTGTTATCTCTCTATTACTGTAAACATTTTCCTTCTTTTTACTATTATTACTATCACCATTATTTTTATCATTATTATTATTATTATTATCATCATTATTATCATAATAACAATAATGGTGATAATAATAATCACAATGATAATAATAATAATAATAATGATAACAATAATAAGAATTATTTTCATTATCATTATTATCATCGTCATCATTATCATTATTATCATCATCATGATCATTATCATTATCATCATCATTACTATCATTATTGTTATCAATGACTATCATCATCAATATTATGTTATCCTCCTCCTCCTCATCATCGTCATCATCATTATTATTATCATCCTTGTTATTGACATGATTCTTATTATTGTTGTTATTGCTGTTCTTATTATTGTTGCTGCTGCTACTGTTGTAAACATCATTGATATATTAATAATAATAATGATAATAATAACAATAATGCTGCCGATGATAGTATTACTAATAATGATAATAATGGTAATAATAATTGTAATAATGATTGTTACTATCATTATTATTGCTATCCTCGTCGTTATTACCATTATCGTTATTATTATTATTATTATCATATTTGTTGTTGTCTTTGTTATTGTGTTATCATTAAAATTATTATCTCTATTGTTACCATTATTATTATTTTCATTATTATTATTATTGTTATTATCATTATTATTATTTTAATTAAATTGTCATTACCATTATTATAAGCATTTTTGTTATGATTATTATTTTCATTATCATTATTGTTACTATCGTTGTTATCATTATTATTATCATTATTGTTATTATTTTCATTATCATTCTAATTATTATTATTATTATTATTATTATTATTATTATTATTATCATTATCATTCTAATTATTATTATTATTATTATCATCATTATCATTATTATTATCATTATTATATCTGATATCTTTATCATTATTACTTTTATCATTATTGTAATTATTATGATCATTATTGGTATTGTTATTTTTAATTATTGTTTTATCATTATAATAATAATAATTATTATTATTAGCATTTCTATTATAATCTGTATCATTATTTTCATTATCATTATAATCATCATCATTATCAGCATTCTTAATATTAATATTACTGTCATTATTACTATCATTATTATTGTTATCACTACTTTCTTTATCATTGATATTATTGTTATTATTATTGTTATTAATATTATTATAATCATTAATATTACTCTCATGATTATTATTGTTGTTATCGTCGTTATTGTAACTATTATTAACATTATTGTCATCATTATTTCTGTTGTCAATTTTATTTCTGTTATCAATATTATTTCTATTATCATCATTACCGCTATCATCGCTTTTATTGTTAATATCAATATCACTATCATTATCATTATGATTGCTGTTATTATCATTATCATATAATTATTATTGTTATGATGATGATTATTATTACTACTGTTATTAATGTAATAATAATAAAAATAATGATTATTATTATCACTATTACTAAAATTATTATTGTCATCTTTATAATTATCATTGTTGTTATTATCATCATTAGCATATGAATAAAAAACAAATCTACAAATCGAAGTTCACTATAACACGAATTGGAGAACGTAAAGCATAATAAATATTACAGACATAGGAAATAATATAAGACTACAGAACTTTGCCTTTTTTAAGAAAAAAAAAAGGAATATAAAGAAATACTTAAATCTTTCCACGCTCGCTCGCTCCTACATTAGTTTAAATTTCTTGCGCGCGCAGACTGACACTCACACGTATACACACACAGCATATACTCAAACGCCTTTGACTGTCTTGCACTCACATGGGTTCCAATCCCTTAATCGGATGCAGGTAATCACGCTACCCAGGTAATCACAGGTAAGAGTCAAGGTCATTAGAAGACCTTGTGATGAAAGGCATCACTACAGGTGATACAAGCGGATATCCTTCTCGGGGATTCAGGATTGGACAAACACAAACGGCGGAGATTCGCTCGTCTGAATGCCTTCCAGTCGGAACCATCACTGTCCTCAGTCTAGCCCTCTCCATGTCTTTACTATCAAGTAGTTCCCCTCTTCGCCGTTAGGAGTCTTTTTCATCATTCCCTTTCCTTCCGTCTACACTTCACTACTATCATACTACTTTGAAGGTCGCGCGTATGGCCGCGAGCATTCTCTGGAGCTCAGAGGAGAGGCCAGCGGGTGAGAAGCGACAATGGCAGAGAGGCGAAGGAAATCAAGTAGGAATAGCAGCCCAGAGCAGTCACGCCCGGAACTTGATGTTAGAAACGCGTAGCTCATGTTCGAGCGGGTTTTTGTTATCTGTGAGCGTTATTTGCTTACAGCTGATCAGGTGTTAGCATTCTTTATGCAGCTGTTGATGAATAAAACCATTTTCTTCTTTCGTGTTGGAGGAAACCATATGTGACATGTTATCGTTGCCATTACTGTAATCGTTGTTATTACTATCATTGTTGCTATTTGCTTTATAGTTGATAATATATAAAAAAATATCGTTATCAATGTTATCATTGGTATTACCATCATCATTCTTATTACCAATATTGTTCTCATCGTCGTTATTCCTATAATCGTTGTTATCAATATTATCGTTGCTGTGAATATCATCGTTCTTCTATCATTGTTGTTATTGACATCATCGTTGTCATTACTGTTATCGTTTTTATTCACGTAATAATTGCTATTACTATTATCATTGTTATTAGTATCATTATTGTTATTAGTATTATCGTTGTTATTGTTATCATTATTGTAATTTACTATTATTATTGTCATTAGTATCATCATTGTTATTAGTATCACTACTGTCGTTGTAATTACTATCATTGTTATTCTTCTTATTGTTGATTTTACTGTCATCAAAATTATTATTATCATTATTACCATTCATATGAATGTTGTTTTTATATCATCGTTGTTATAACTTTCATCGTTAACTATCATTGTTGTTTTTGCTATCATCCTTGTTATTACTATTATCGTTGTTATTACTTTTATCGTTAGTATTAGCATTATCGTTGTAAGTACTTATAGCATGGTTATTACAAATATTGTTCTTATTACTCTTTTCATTGTTAATGATATTACCATCGATATTTCTGTTGATGATTGCGTGGATATTTCTATTATCGGTGTTAATACTACCAACGTTATTAATGCTAATATATTTATTACTGTTATTACTAATATCCTTGTTATTAAAATCATGATTGTTACTATCATTATTGTTGTTAATACCATCATCGTTATTTATATTATTTCTATTATCGTTGTTTTTAAAATCATTGTTATTACCATTTTCGTTCATATTACTATCATCGTTCTTATTACTGTTGTCGTTGTTATTACTATTATTGTTTGTATTACTTTCATCATTGTTGTTATTGTTATTGTTGTTTTTACCATTATCATTATTATTACCAATACTGTTATGATCATTAAAGTTGTTATCACTATCATCGTTCTTATTACTGTCAGTATTATTACTATTTGTTATTACTATTATCATTGTTATTATCATCGTTATTATTATTATTCTTTATTATGACCTCCGTTATTATTGGCATTATCTTTGTTATCACTATCATAGTTATCATTATGATGGTTGTTATTATTAGTGTCGTTATCGCTACCATCGTTGTTATTAATATGATCGTTTTATTACTATCCTCACAGTGATTATCGTCAATGTTTTTATTACTATCATCGTTGCCATTATCATTATGATCTTTGTTCTTACTATTACCTTTATTAGGATGATCGATACTATTATTATTGTTGTTGTTATTAGTATCATCGTTGTTATTACTATCACCCTTGTTACTTATATTATCGTTATTATTTATATCAATGTTATTACTTGTATCAGTGTTATTACTATTATAGTTTTTATTTCTTTTATCGTTTATATTACTATGATCGTTGTTATTATTATAGACATTGTTAATAGTATGGACATTGCTATTACTGCCATTATTGGTATTACTATTATCGTTGTTTTTACTATTGTCGTTGGTATCACTATCATAGTTGATATTATTATCATATTACTCTGAACATTGTTATTACTTTGGTTGTTGTTATTAGTGTTGTTATTACGATCATCGCTGTTATTACTACAATCGTTGTTACTACTATCATATTTGTTATTACTATTATTGTTATTATTAGTATCATCCTTGTTATTACTATCGTCTTTGTTCTTACTATCATCCTTGTTATTTCTATTATTTTTATTGTTAATATTATTGCTAAGATTGTTTTTATTACTATTATCATTGATATTGCTGTTATCAATCTTATTACTGTTATTATTGTTACGATCATTATTGTTATTTTCACTATTACTATCGTTATTATCGTTATTATAAGTATTATCCTCTTTATTTCTATTGTTGATATTATTATTATCGTCATTATTACCTCCTTTACTACTATCGTTGTTATTATTATTGATTTTGATACTATCATGGTTCTTATATTACTATTTTTTATTATTTTACTATCATTGTTGTTATCATTACTGTAACTGTTATTATCATTACTTTTTCGTTTTTATTGTAATCGTTTTTATTATTTATATTGTTACTATTATCATATTTATTACTATTATTGTTGTTATTTCCATTATCGTTATTATTACTGTCATCGCTGTTATTACTAGTATGCTGCACATTTGTTCTTACTATTATCATTGCTATGACTATTAACGTTAATATTCCTATTAGACTCGTTATTTCCGCTTACTATCATTATTGGCATTACGGTGCTGTTACCTTTATCTACCTTTGCTATTAGTGTCACCGTTCCTGTCGGCCTTTTCATTGCTGTTCCTTTTGTTATTAGTAACATTGCAATGATCGTTTTCATAACTTTGATCGTTGTTATTACTATTTTCGTTGCCATTACTATAGTCGTTATTACTGTTGCCCTTATTAATACGATTACTGTTGTTAATACTCTTATCGATGTTATTACTGATATCATTGCTTTTATTATTGTCGGTCATATTAGTATCATCATTATTATCATTATTATAATTGTTATTACTATTATAAATTTTGTTGTTATTACAATTGTTATTACGAATATCGTTGTTATTGTTATTATCGTTTTCATCACTGCCGTCGTTGTTATTACTATTGTTGTGTTGTTGTTGCTATCAATCGTTGTTAGTGCTATCATTATTGTTATTGCAATTATAATTGTTATTAATATCATTGTTGTGTTTACTATTGTCTATTATTACTATTATTATTGTCTATTATTACTAGTATTATTATTACTATTATAGTTGTTATTACTATCATTGTTGTTACTATTATTGTTATTATTATTAATGTTGCTTTTACTATTATCTTTGTTATTACAATTGTCATTGTTATTACTTTATCAATGGCGGTGTTATTACTGACCTTGTTATTACTATCATCGTTGCTATTGCTTTCCCCAATGTTATCGTTTGTTGTTATTACTTTTGTTATTTTCACTTTTATTGTTGTTGTTACCACCATCATTGTTTTTACTATTATCGTTGTCTTTACTATCATCGTAGCTTTTACTGTTAACATTGTTATTACCCTTATTGTTGTTTTAAATATTGTCTTTATTGTTTTTACTATTATCGTTGTTATTACTATTATCGTTCATTCTACTATCATCGTTATTTTGCTGTTGTCGTTGTTTTTTACTATCATCATTCTTATTACTATTATCGTTGCTTTTTCTTTCATCGTTGTTTTTACTATTATTGTTATTTTAAATGTTGATTGTTTCTATGATCGCTGTTATTGGTAATATCGTTTTTTTTACTATTATTTTTTTCTTTTTACTATCGTTATTATTACTCTTTAATTGTCGTTGTTGTTATTATCATGTTCTTTTTTATCTTTTTTTTTTATTTGCTATTATCATTGTTCTCAATGCTATTTTTGTTTTTACTGTCAGTGTTGCATTTGCTCTTACTGTTGTTTTTCCTATTGTAGTTGTCTTTATTATTATTGTTGTTTTTATATTATCCTTATTACTTTCATTGCTGTGTTTACTATTATCATCGCTTCTATCTTTATCTTTGTTTTTACTATTATCACTTATTGTAATATTATTGCTGTTCTTATCATTGGTTTTATTATTACCGTTTTTTTATATTTTTTATATATTCATTCTTTTTTTTACAATCATTATTCTGTTAACTAT